>UXGC01000373.1:0-133931 GCA_900480045.1 Eurytoma adleriae
GGGGGGGGGGGGGGGGGGGTAACGGGTGAGAAATCACTTTCTCACTCTCATGTACGCGAAGGTCAGAGAATCAGACATGTAAGCAACAACAGAGTTCGCATGAAGTGCCATAAAAGTGAAACATTGCAAACTCAGTTAATTATTTCACTTTTAATTTCACAATCAAATAACTCTACCACCATCTGTCACACCTGATCAAAACATATCCCTTATCGAGATCCAACTGCGTATAGATCACGAGTTTTCAGATACTCCCTCTCTTATATAAAAACAATAAAATTTAAATTCGCAAAAAAAATAAATTAAAAAATTTTAAATACCAATTATGCTACCTTTAGGCTGAGTCAGTCATCTTCAGTAGGCGAGACACTGCATTTTTGCAATGTCTTCGCAGTGTCGGTACAGGTAGTACCGATCACTGCACAATCACAGTGCCGTTGGGCAGTGACAACCTACCCTAAAAAAGCTAACGGGCCGCGACCAAAAAACTACACGAAACCCTTATTTATCGTATCTATATTCTAAAAATGCTAGGCGAATAATAAATTGATTTTTCTTTAACAAATTCGAAGTCGAAAAAAAGCTTTGAAAGATAGATTAATAACGATCAACAAATAAACAAATAATGAAGGTTAAAACGTTTACACGAATCGCTTAGGCACGCGAACCGCGCTCAAATTGACTAGTTAATATATAAAAAAATTACTCTAACTTTTTCCGTTTATAAAATCTATGGTCTAATTTTACGCGTGGATATTGAAAAATAATATTTATACCGGCAAAAATTAAAATGCTAACCGATTACTTAACAAATATAAGTTTATATACTACGACCGATAAATGAAAAACGAAGTTGATAGAAAAGAATAAAGTAAAGTAAAAACTCACGGTCACGGATTTGTTGAACTTGTAGAAATTGTTGAACTTGTAGAAAATAAATTCAGACGAAACACCTTTTTCTGCAAAGTAGAATAGTGCATACATGTGTTATTTGTAACATCATATTTCTAAAGTAATAATTATTACAATTTAATTTAATAATTATTAAAGTACTACGTTAAATGAAAACTATTATCATGTAAAACAGGGAAGCAATAAATCAAATTTAAGGATCCACGCGCAAATGAATTTCCAGTGATTTTTTTATATACATCTTGATCGCATCAAGGAATTATTTATTAAAAAAAGGACCTCCGAGGAACTCTTCATCATACTCTCACCAACTACGGTAAAATCTCTTAAAAAAACAGCAGTGCCGACCATGGAAGACTCGTGCCGTCGCGATAGAGGCCGTGCATAAAGCGATCGAAATTGGTCCCAAACGCGACTCGGAATCGACGGAAAAGACAGGGGGGAAGGAGAGAGCGGGAGAGAGGAGTCGGGCGCGGAGCCTCCTCCGACTGTACGTCTTGCATCGAGTGCGTTCGACTGTGAAATTCCCTCTTCAAACAGAGACGACTGCGAGGCTGCCTGGCACATTTTGGCGTGCGGGCGACGGAAGAGGTAAACTCGCCTCCCTCCCTCAAGCTCGGGAATTCAGCAGAAGCGGATATATATCCCAGCGCGTACGCGGAAGGCGCGCGCGTCTCGCTGCCTCGGATGGATGCGAGAGTGCTTTCCGTTTTGCCCGCGACGCCGACTCTTTTTCCTCCTCCTTTAGCGCGCGAGCGACGCCCGAGGCTTCATTTGAATTCGCGGACGGTTCCGCGCGGCTTTTTTTCGGGTAAGCGACGAGTGGGCTCGTGCGCCTCTCCGACGTTTTATCAGTGCTGGGGGGAAGTGTACGCGATCGCTGCAAACACGACGTCTTGGCTGAGGAAACTTTTGAAAAATATTTTTGCCGCTGACAGTCTGGATTGCACAAGTGTTTAATTAAATGTAAAATATGCGTAAGTCGAATTGACAAGAACCTGGTGGTTTTTTTTTAAATCTTACTCATTTCCCTTTATGTTTGAGAATAAATGAACCGACAGTATATTAAACCGTGTTATTTTTATTGTGTGCCTCAATGTGATAGTTAAAAAAATTAAATAAACGTATTAGTAATCGGAAAATCCTCGGTACAAAGAACTTAAGTATTTAGGATACCAAAGCAAAATATATTAAGAAAATTAAATTATACTTTTGTATATATCGAATATAAAATATAATCCAATATCTCTCCATCGAGTCCACGACAATTTTCCTGGTTCTACGTGCCCGGGCACATTCGTCTACCGTAGATAAGACTGCGGGTGTGGGCGCGGGGTAGAGGGCAGTCGACGCTTTTCCGCGGCCGTCGCCGAGAATTCGCCGGCGGAATCGACGCTGCGAGAGAAAAGGAAAAGGCGACGAGGCGGTTTGAATTTCAAAGCGGTCGGAATTTCAGATAGCGTCTGCATGCGAGGGCCGCGACCATCCTCTATTTTCTCGCCGAGACGTACGCGCGCGCGCAAAATAAAGCCCAGGCTCCAGGGCCGCGATGCGCACTCGTGCCGTTGTGGCTCGCATACGTGCGCGCAGAAATTCATCCGCCGGTGTATAGCCCGGGTAATCGATGCGGTGCTTTCCCATCGCGACGGCGATTCTGTCGGGATAAATTTTACAGTGGACTTGCGGGAGCTTTTGTTTCGACGAATTTACTTCGTTGATCATGTATAATTTTTTGACTTTCCGTTCGGAATTGTCCTTTAAGAAATTCGTTTAAAAATTTGTTTTGGTTTTAATTTAAATATATAATTTAGTTATTACAGTCGTTTGATTTTATATAACAGTGCATTTATAAAAAGTCATTGGATGACATCCTATTCATAAAATCTGTTCTTTTGTTCAAGAAAATTAAGTGAGAATTCGCATATCTAAAATCAAGCATCCGGACTAGTACCCTTTTATTTATGACTCTTATGCAGCTCGTTCATCTCTGAGAGTTTTTGTCGCCGCAAGGCGCGAACGGTGTGGTGACAAAAACGCCGTACTAGCTAGAGAGCCAAACCACCTTGGATCGCTGCCACTCGCGTGAGGGCAGAAACGCGTTTACACCAATTTGCCCGCAGGGGTTCGCGCCTGTTATTTTAATTTACGCCATCGTCCTGATTTATAAGCCATGAGAGATTGTATGTATATTCTACCGTTTTTTACTTAACGCCACGTTACGTAAAGTAGAAAAAAATCAGATTTTTATGAATTCCCTGTCTAACGTAATCCAAATAAAGTGAACTATATATACTGATTTTCAATTCCTATCCGCATATGGATCTATTGCCACACTGAAAGCAATCATGCATGAACCTAATTAAATTAAATTACAAATTATCACTTCTGTAAATACTCATTTATTTCATGCTATACTTTTTCACTAATCACTTACAAGATAAATGCTATTCGCAGGAAAGGAAAATACCAACAAGGAATATTTCTAAACTCAAAAACCTCTATTTCCTCACGCCGAATGCCCTATCCGAATGCAAATATTTAAATGAATCATCGACTGTGCGAGACTGCGCAAAAGTCCTCGCGACTCGTTAAACTCTCATTAAGCGCGCGCGTCGCGTCTGCAGCACAGGAAGGAGGACGGAACTGTGAGGTGAGGGGCGGGCTGTCGTGAGACTTGCGCACCCCTCGCGAAAAGAAAGGGGTTCGCTTCCCAGGGGGCGGCTCATTGCTAAACAGACATTTTCTTGATACGCGCACTGCGTGCACGCTATCTCTCCGCACCGTCTTGGGATGTGGGGTGCGACGGCAGGGAGTCGGATCCTGCTATGCGTTACGCGCACCCTACTTCGCTACTGCTCTTTAGAAATTACTTTTTAAGATCACTTGCTATCGTGCTAGTTATATTTTTGAAGAATTTTTGCAAGCTAGTTCTGAATATTAAATCTATTTTATATTTTTTCTTAAATTTAAAATAAAAATTTAGAAACAATTTTAAATGCAATAACTTGTTTGAATAATTGTTCTAATTAACCAAAAAAACACCTAAAATTCTTGATCTAATTTATTGAAATAAAGTATAAAACTACTGAAACAATTTTGTATGATCTCCTAATCTCGCTGCAGTAAACGTATTATTTCAACTGCATTTTGGGTGTCGGAGCAAAAGACTGTCGCAGCCGAGTACACAGGCACATAATGAAACGCAAACCGAGCGCAGACCTGAGGGTCAGGAAAAGAGAAGGCGACGCGTCACGCGGAGGCTTAAATTTACCGAGGAGCGAAACGGCCGCAATCCATGCCGGGGGGCATATACACCGGCAAATCGTGTAGGTACACGTGATTACAATGAGCCGTCGATGTAATCTCCGGAAACGTTTAAGGGAAAATTGGGTCGGTGGTTGAGTGGACCCCGGCGCGCGACAGTCGTTTGTTCGCTTCGCGATTTGTCAAAATATTTGTTTAGCCCGTGACGAGAGAACTGTGTTACTTTATTTTTTGCGCCCCTTCTGCTTTTCTTTATTGGCTTTACTGCTTTTTCCCTTTTTATTCTTTTTTTTTTTAAATGACGATATTAGGGTCTTTTTATACTGCCTATTTCTATTTTTCAGTTAACTTAACATATCCAATTTTTTTTAAATGTTAGGACAATATTGAAATTATACAAAGTTATTTGTAACCTTCATTTTTGTTTCTTTTATTGTTATTTAAAATCAGTAAATTGAAAACTATAGCACTATTATGAGCTTCAAAGAAAGTTGATAATAATATAATAGTACAGCAGTATAATAATAAATTAAGAAAATATTAAAATTAAATTTTTAATTAAACTCTGAATCTCATCAACTTTATACAATTCTTAAAGTAAAATTAGTGAACTATTTGTGTATAATGAAAGCCGCTTTGTTATTTCATTTTGAGAGATTCATGAGAAAGTAGGTATTTCTGTGCAATAGTGTGTAAATCGAAGGCCGAGTTCGAGGAAAATACGCTGTGTTTGAATGAGGGGGATTTCCGAGGGCTTAAAAACGCGCGACTAGTACGAAGCTCCGCGGCAGCGGACAGTGACGTTAGTCTGACGTACCTAAATTGAATTAGCGGGTCACTGGCCGCGATGCAAGGTCTTCCGAAGTCATCCCACCAGTCGTTAACCATGCGAGCAATCGCTCTTAACTTTCAGTAGTTCTCCGACCATTATACTCTGCAAAAATAAAAATAAATGTTAATAAATGCAAGATTTTCTTATTTTTGTAATTCAAATATTGTTAATAATTTATAAGTAAACGGGATAAAATTACTTTTTTCGTATAAAATTGATCAAAAATTTTGAGTTGCATTTTTGTTTATCTTTATCAACCTACTCATTGTTACAGATAAACAGTGTGATAACGCAAGAAGAGAAACGAATCGCCCCGATAATTACTGTTTTACCCGGCGCACAACAATCGTGATCTTTCAGCGAACCCTCACCGCGACTCCGCCTCCCTACGGTACGAGTCACTCGATCCGTCGATGGGCGACAAAGCGAGTCCCACGACCTGCCGCGAAAATTAGCGTCGCGCATTGTGGCCCCCCGGCGCTGCGTTGCGGTCCACCATGAAAATAAGGTCGCGGGTCAAACTCCGGAGCATTCCCATGCGGCGATCGGCCGCGATATACCGACGCGCCTTGCTCTAATTATGTGAGGGAGAGCTATGGGAATGCCAGCGGGGCAGCTTTTGTGACCCCCAGGCGGCGAGCCGCGCACCTTGCCGATCAGCCTCGCACGACACCCATTGTCGATCCATTAGCAGAAAGCTTTCTCTTTCTATGCTCCGCGTCTTTCTCCAGTGCGCCCTATGGATTGCTTTTGTTTGGCGACAACGACAGTGCCCTTTGAAGTTGATGATGTTTCACTCGGCATACGCGAATCGAGTATCGAAACAAGGCATCTTGAATAAAATGCTATTGATTTCTAGTACGACAAGGGTTGCAAAGAGGAATTTGAGTACATTCCGCAAAATAATTATATTCTGCCTCGAGTTCACACACAAAAAGTCAACATTTTTTAAACTAAGTCTTTCTCCATTTTTTCATTTGACAACTCACGCGCAGCAGCTGAGCGCTGTAAATATTCTTCGTACCTATATCGACTTCAGATAAAAAAATGCGGATGCGAATTTGTTGAAAAAAGTGAGGAATTACTTGACAGATTGCCACCAACGTACGTTGGCTTGCGTTGATTTTCGAACCAAATTGCTTGAGACAAGATCAAGCCGATGATCAAGCGCTCGCCGAACTAGTTTTACGTACTTTTTCACTAACTATTTTTTATGTTCTATTTAGAAATTATTATTAATTGCTTTTTTATACGTAGACATTTTTTTCAAATTTTAAATTGATTTGTGATACTGTAATATTCCACTTTTAAACTAATATTTAAATAGGTCTCTAATTTTTATCGACATCCATTGAATAATACAAAATTGGAAAGAAAAACAAAGCACAACCTCCATACGTGTCAATACCTTCATATAAATTGATTTATCCGCCTATTATTCGAGTCCCACGTTCGGCATAAAAGTGTAATTTTCCTTGACATTTTTGCATGTTTGCATGTTTTCAAAGAATAAAGTGACATAGCTAACCATTCTCACAGATTTCGCATTCGCACGTCGATCGACCATATAGGCCTCACTCGCTCCCTCGATAATGCGGATTAGTCGACGGAACACATGTCGACTTACTAGTACAACGCAGACGTATCGATCGTGCCTCCGTTCGTTTCCTTCAACGGCAAGTTCAGAAACTCGGCAACAGACTCGCACGCGGCTACCTTCCAGCAATTTTTTGCTAAGACTGGACTGAATGAGTCCAGTATTTTTTATTCTCACAGAAAGATTAATTTCCAACGAAAAGAAGTGTCAAAACGCAGCAGTCGCTTTGATTGAGGTTCTTTCCCATAACTGTTTACTTCACATACCAAAAAGATGAATCTCCCTTCACTGCCTGTCTTTTGTAGACAAATACCAATGAAGGTTTTATCGTTACATAACATTAAATCATGTATACATAACGACGTTTTTGTACCAGTAATTTTAAGCACGAAATATACATTAAATGAAGTTCTAAACTCTCCATATTTGAATTAGAAATTTCACTACTTCGAATATTAAGTCGAATGACACTTGAGTTTGTACTAATTTTTATTATTTACCAAATACCAAATTAATGACAAAAATGATATCAACAAAAGGAATGGTGAAGTTTAAATGAGAAGAGTCGATGAAACGTGAAAATTATTCAACGGTACGATACTTTGATTATTCGAGCATTGCGTTAATATCTCCGTTTTCTCCCCGATCAAGTTCAGAGCCGAAACTCGCGCGGGTGCGCGGGAAATTCAGTCAAGATATGCCTGGCAGAAACGCCCGCGGGTTTGACGTGAACTGACGCACGAAAACGCCGAGCGGATCCTCTGTGCAAGCTACTCCATAGTTGATCCCACACAAAGTCCTGCATTAACGCATGTTGAATTCAGTTGTATTATGGAATATGATGGCTTCCAAGTGATTGTTAGAGCTTGCGCGCGATCATTTTAATTATTTATCGTTTTTTCTAAGTTTAGTCGATATTTCAAGATATCGTCAAAGAGAAAATAAATTAACTGACATAGGTCCGTGTATTCAGTTTTTTTCTAAATAATTATTACCTGCAATTGCAATATCTAAACTGCGACTGATGGGTAGGAGACTTCTATATTCTAGGAGAACATCTGAAACAAACAAATTTTTTTATTACTAATAATTTTACAAAAATCTAGAAAATAAAAAATGTTATAAAATAAACATTTGATTTATTATCAATGCCCTTATCAAAACCCATTTGAACAAATCGACCAGCACCACTCGAATTTCTCCCGATCCCAAGCCCTGTCGGAGACATGCGATCGTGCCGCTCGCAACGTGGATCAAGGTACACGCCCGCGTCCCCGAAACGTTGACCGCGCGACTCGACGGGCAAAAAGCGCCGCGGGTCTCGACGATGCTGGCGCACACGGGGCGTCATCCAGTCGGCCGGACGGGCCGGGAGACCGGCTCTCGGGCGCGCGCGTGTGCGCCGTGGAAGCGGCTCTGACATGTCCGTTGGCGCGGAATAACGCATTTACGAGGCTGCTCTTTGTGTCCGTCCGCCCGGCCCCGCTTTGGATGGCGCGCGAGACAGAGAGAGAGCCACAGCCTGTGCCTCTCCGTCTGCTCTTGATAAGTTTTCGTCGGCCTTTTTTTCGTTCTCTCTGGTCTCGTTTCATTTAGTTTTTCTCTTTTTTTTCATTTTTTTTAACGTTTTGTACGGACGGACGATTGCTTGTTGTTGCTTATTAAAAAAAGAGGAGCCGTCGAGCTTGCTACCGGCGTTCCCCAATATTTTGAGCAGCTAAGGGGAGCCATGATTAGTTTTGAGATTTTGATGTTGCAAAATACAATTTCGATGACGATATTTTGATAAGATAATGTAACATTATTTACGATAATTTTTCTTTGGCTAAGATTTTTAACAACACCGTCTGAATGAAATCAACAAACCAAAATTAATAATAAATATGATTCAAAATAAAGAGAACTAATAATAATTTCAATTTGTTATAAATAAATAATAAATTTGTAACTCTTTTTTGTATCGTTTGTAATAAACAAATAAATTTTCGGCGATCATCTGTATGTACACAAGTGTTTATCTTAATCTCTCGTCTCGCGCGCGTGCTTTCTGTCCCATTTCTTGCCGCAGGCATAATTGGATAATTCGATCCGGATAAGATTTTCAAGGATTTGTCGGCTCGAATACTCGTAGGTCGACAGGATCGTCTTTCTGGTCATGGTGGCTATTTTTGCCTCGACCTCCCGCTCACGATGGGTTTTCCTTTTTTCTCCGTGTTCCTGCAGATAGCCATAAACGTTTGTTCGACGCGATAATCCTCTGCTGAAGTAAATTACACGAAATAATTGGTCACTTCCTCTTAAGTGATACAACTTCAAATTCTTTTTCTTTTGGAAAAACGAATTTTCTAGAAAAGTATACTCAACATATTTTTACATATTTATAGATATTGAAATTCCAAAGAAAAATTAACAATAATATAAAATACCGCATTCATCCAAAATATGAGAAAACGATTTTCCATGAAAACCTTGTTAACATCACTATTACTACCAAAATCGTGAAAAGCAACTAGCATCTGCTGTGAAATTCGTACAAAGTTTGAAAAAAGGGAGATGACAAGGTAGGAGTCGAATAATCGTGCATCCTTTCAACGATTCCATCATTAATAATGCTAATAACCGATCGCGTGTGCCGAGTTTTTTCCCTACCCTTGGAAAAGCCGACGGGGTACGGCAACAAATACTCTAGGCTCCCCCATTGTACTGAGACGCTTCGCATACCCCACCTCGGGCGTCCGCTCGGGGATCTCATTTTCAAAACACGTCCGCAACAATGAGGACATTACGATTATTGTTGTCGCCCCCCTCAGTCTACGCTGCTTTCGGTTCATTGAAACTTGTCGGACTTGAGAGGGAGAGAGTAGCGATGATGCGCGTGTCCTCGTTACCTGTCGGTCAGTCGCGCGGGACTGACCCTCGTCAAATCGACCGCCGCATGTCTCAATACAGAATTTGGGCCCGCGGTCTGTCTTCGAACGTTTTCGCCGTTCCGCGTAATGTTTGAAATGTATTCAGAAGCGCGAACTTTTCACCGTAAGTTTTTTCTAAATTGTAAAAAGTAGTTTATGGCTTATTTGAATTATTTAACGCGAAGTATATAAAATAAACTTCGAAAAATTTAAGTAAAATAATTATTTTCCAGCTTATTAGGTACAATGTATTTATCAATAATTTTATGTAAATTAGAAAGGTATGTCTTTCCTCTAAAAAATGAATTAATTATATCAATGACTGATGTAATCGAGAACACAATCAAGCCAAGAATCATCTAAAGTAAGCCATCAGAACTAGTTCCCGAAACTAAATCCTAAGGACCGTTCTCATTCAAAATTCGACAGGCTATACGCAATAACGCGTTTAAAATCGAACACGACGGAAATTTATGGCACTTGAAGTAACAAAAACGTAAGAACAGTCGAGTTAGTACATCCCTCGACATCCTGTATCCACACACTTATACACAAATGCGCTTCCAAAAAATAGAAGAATACGAGAAAAGCCGGGTGAGCGAGTCAAGGGAGAAAGAGAAAAAGAGAGCGACCTTACTCAACGAGAGAAAAAGAGAGGAGAGAAGTCCCTTTACGTCGGACAATTTCGCCGACAAAATAGACGAGCCGCCTGTCGAAGCGAATATCTCCGGCTGTGTAGACGAGGAAACACACCCTTCGAAAATCCCGGCTTGTGCTTGCGCGGGGCCAATCTCATAAATTACCCCGTGTATCCTATAATATTAGCGCGAGCGTGTCTTTGGGTAAGCGTAGTGACACGCCGGATGACAAAAAGGGCCCTTTTTTCCTCTCTTCCTTTGGCTAACTGCAGAGAGGGAGAAGTTCATCCTTGGTCGAGGCGTCGCGCTGTAACTGTTGAGTTCATGGGGAGAATTTATTGTCGAGGACCGGAGACTGCCCCTGGGTTATGATTGATTTTCCGTATTCTTCGACGAAATCGCCGAGGCGGACTATACTTACATTGTGCATTGTCGGAGAGTCGGTAAATTACAGTTGAGTATTTTATTGGGCCCTCGCGCTTCTGCTAATCGTTGCATACACTGCGATAATCTGAAAAGATATATCCTTATAAGTCAAAATTCTGTTTTCATTAAATATTTAAAAATATTAATAATAACTATGTATGTTTTACAAAAAAAAAATTAATTAAATTTAAAATGTAGCACTTCTAAAAATAAGTAGTTAATTAATTAAAAGTTTAATTAAAGTGTTTTTTTTAAATTTGGTATCTATTGCACGTCTAGAATTGTTTGATAATATTCCCCTAAGATAAAAAAAATTTTAATTTCAACTTAAATCGAATCGTTCTGCTATAAAAACTATATTCCCAAACAAAAAGACGAACGAGAGGATCGTTTAGTAGCTCGGCAATTGCCGGCAGTTCCTAGCAGCTCATTCAGTGGAGCCGAAAATCCTGTCGCGTAGTTTTCCGTGTCGCGCGACAAAGCTGGCTCATGCTCCGACCACAGCTCCCTCTCGCCCTCCCGCGCACCGAAAGCCACTCGAGGCCAAGTGGGCATCTTTCAATTGGTCGTCTCACCACCCGGCCACCTCTCTCCCTCGCACTGCTTCTTTCTTCTCTCGCTACCGGTGCTACTTTCAACCCGAGTGGGAGACGGAGAAAACGCGCCGGGTGAATGAGAACAGCAAATAGAATCGGTCTTTACGAACATCACTGGGGATTGTTTTATTACTCGGTTGTTTTTGTAGTTGAGTTTTGAGATTGATTTTAAAGAGGATTGATTCAACTATAATATGAGGAACATATATTTAAATTGAATCATAAAAAATTTGCAGATATTTTATAAAATACAAGTAAATCGAAAAACAGCTTTCGCTACGGGATGTCCAAAATCTATTATAGTATATTTACATTTATTGCATTAATTAAGATATTTTAGAATCAATATAGAAAAAGGATGTAAATTAAACATGTTAATAATGTTGACACAACCATGAAAGGTTCTTCGAAACGCTAAGCGTGCATAAAGACGTAGAAACGGACAAGAAAAAGAAAAAAGAGCCGCTCATTCATCGCGGCGGAAGCACTCGGCGAAAGGGATCGACGACGATTCCGGGCCTCTCCAACTCTCGAGTTCTCCTCGGGGGGCAACCTCCTTGTATTCTCACCGCCTACTTCGCGTCACCATAGGTGTGCAACTCTGAGTTTTCGCCGCCAGGTGAAAGACGTTCTCACCACATCCGCATTCCTTTATTTGGTAAAATCATAATAACCCTCAAAAAATTTCGAAAGGTTTTACATTGCCTCGCATCAATTTTCTCAATTGGCTCTACAGATTTGACGACTCACTCGGTAGCGAGTATCCAACGTGGGTATAAAGTTTTTTTTTCATACGTGATCATAATGACATTAAAAATGAATGTTGAAATTTTACACCTGTTTGAACAAGCATACAAGACAAATACAACGCACTCGAAATTTATCGATTTTATATATACTAATGAAGCAAAAGTTTGCTCAGATGTGTACGAGATTATCGCGGCACGTCGCGACGATGACTTTTGCAAAAGAATCGCACGGAAGCAGGGGGGACACGCCCCGATCGATGCTGCCTCGCAATAAGCCCGCTCGCGAATCGGCCGCAGCTATTTTTCTTCGTTATTTAACGATTCCGCTTTATTTCAGCGATGCTAACGCGACCCGACAGATTTTCGCTTTTCACGCACGATTTGGCCGCAAAGCGGCCGACTGCTCGTGCGCTCGCTCGTATTAATAATCGCCGATAATAATCCAAGGCCCCTGCCCTGCAGCCGGTAAACCGTAGAGCCACCGACGGGAAAGAACAATGATTTTGCGTCGACGTATACCTTCGGCTTCGATTATGCTGATCCGCCAGCAACCTTGATCCACTTCGCCGTGTTTTTTTTTTCTTCGCGGTTTACGTTTAATGCACTCATTGTGCAAGTGTTAATCATGCAAAACGATGCGATGATGTATCTTAATTTTTTATATTTTCGCGATAAGCAATTTGAATTTGGTCGATGTAAAAATAATAATGCTGAAATATTCGATCTTTAATTAAGTCCGGGTAGCCGGAGAGAAGACAAAAATTTGACCGACGCCTAATTTATTACAGCATAAAGAGTTAAGCGCTTTCACAGTCTTCATAAATCTCCCTTTAGTCTCTCGGCACCCTTTCTCTTTCGTGGGGGGGGGCGTGTAGTCCACCCCATTATCGAGTCTCCGCGCGCGGGCGACAAATTAAAGGGTCGCCCTCGGAATCGGACTTAATGAAGTCCCGGCCAATAGCACAAACCTCAGAGCTCGCCTACTCGCGTCACTTTCGCCCTTTTGTAATCCCGTATCCCAATATCGTTACATAGTTTGCTGTGAAAACCAGTTAGCTTGGCAAACGTTGAAACTAATGAAATCTCAATGTTTGCCTAAGATAATATTTTAGATCTACCATTATTGTGAACATGACAATTCTGTAATTATTCAATATTTTGTATTTAATATCCTTTAAATTTTATTTAAAATGAGTTTTATAGAAAGACTTACCAGAAAAGTAGGCCTGGGAGTCCTCGATTGAACACAAACTCAGCAGAATGATTGTTTGGTCCAAAATACCTCGGCATTTTTTTTAATTGAACCTAGTAATAAAAAGAAAGGATGTAAATATTTAAACAAATCTAGAAATATACATTTAAATAAATGCTAATAAATTAAATGCTGCAGAATAATATATAAAAAATTAATATAAAGTAGTCCCCAAAAGCTATAATTTGAAACTTATCAGGCAAAAAAATCTTTATCAGTTCAAAAGTTGTAACTAAAATATATGAAAAAAGGTTTACAAAATAATTAGTGGAAAATATCACATTATTATCAACGATACAGAATTTGTGAGCCAATAAAAATTTTTTAATCTGGTGTATGAACTTGTTTACATAGACTAGTAACAAAAATTTATTTCACCAAATTTTTTGCGTATTATTCAAAAAATTCGATTCTGTCAGTCGTAAACCTCCTCAGTCACGAAACCGGACACCATTATTACCAAACAATATAATTCGCATTTCGCGCTATAATGCCTAATTCGTATGCGGAGGCTGTACATTGTCACTGAGTGACACCTTGTGCAACTTAAACCCTGCTAGTGCTCCCAGTATCGCGCTACACGAGCTACAATTGGAAAATAAGGGAGCCAGGACTCAATGGTGTTCCTAAAGTTGGGCGCCCCCGAGGGCGAGCGTGCTGCTCATGTCAAAACATAACGCACGCGCTCATAACGCGATAATCGCCGTCTCGACCGTCCACTTGAGCGTTGCGCCTTCCCCTTTTGCCGCCGCGTAATCCTCGGTTAAGACCGACGCGCTTCTGTTTGTGCCTCGACTTTATCGCAGCTACATGCTGTGTTTGACCAGAGTATTATACCAGCTCGGACACGCGAACTTATTTATTTGAATTTATAGGTGAGATGTAATTTTTGCTATCGATTTCTTTAGTATATATGCAGTTAACTCTTTGTGAAATATGCCTTACTTCTTACAAAAGGTGTAAATATAAACCGTAATTAAATTAAATTACAATTCAATTTAAATGAACTTGAATACTCAATTCGACTGCATCAACAACTTCGAGGTAATTTTAAAGCTCGTATGCACTAAAAACGACATTAGCCAATGCATTCAACAGAATTTTCATGTTTCGTCACCCTCGAGAGCACTGGTAAAAGGTAAACATCACGTAAAGGGCTGAAAAGCCAGAGCCCCTCGTGTAAAGCAGTCAGAAGCCAAGAGGTGTCTCAACTGCTGATAAAAAAAAAAGAACAGAGAAAGAAGAGTGCAGCACCTCGACTCGCGGCATGCATTGAGCGACTCCCATGGTGAAGACACGAGGAACACGTGTACACGTACAAAGGAATCAGCTGCCGGGGCTCCTGAGCACTTTATTACCAGCATCGTTTGAGCCATTAGCACGACGATCGTCGCGTTACAAATAGTCGGGATCGAGTTCCCTCATACATCACTTATTATACGCGTAGCGTCGCACCGGCGTATCTGCGCGCCACCTTTTTGTCGCTCGTTAGAGCCTGGCCAATCGAGCGTTAAGCTTTTGTCGATACGCGCCGACCAGGTACGCGATAAATTCTCGCCCCTCCCGAAATAGCCGCTACCGCCGGGCGAGAGATAGATGGCGAAAAGCGCGCCGATACTTTCCGCATAGTACGGGCGATGGACGCGCGCTTTTTCCGATGATACGTCCGAGGGCGAGATAAATTTCCAGCGGGAACATGGAATGGTCGATGAATTAGCGCGTCGACAAATGGTTCATGAACACAAATTCAACGTCGACGGTGTACTCATAATTTATTCATGCAGATCGACTGGAGCCCAAGTGCAAGCAGAGAAAACAGCGACATAAGGCGGGGTCGTTGGCTAGTTATGTAGGTGATCATTCTTACAAATTGTTTGCTGCGCGGTGACTGAAGGCCCCTTGGGTGTTCTCCGACAAATCAATCGGGATGGATTATTTTATTGATTTACGTTCTTGTGTGGATTTCTCTGTCGGTTATTATCTGCTATATTGTATAAACAACAGCATTCTCTGTTAAACTGTTAGTACCTAGAAACAAGAATAAAGAATAAGTACATAAATTTAAGAAATAAATTGAATGTATTAACGTTGTTAATCAGTAAATATTTACTGTTAAATAAAAATTATGATTACTTAATTTAAAGAAATATAAGTGACATAAAGCTTTTATTTATTTTTATAATTATTTGAAAAAATTTCGAAAAATTCAACTTATAATACTTCGTCACTTTATTTACTTTACAAGCAGTAATGAATGCCTCACTGAATTTTGATAAATTGCCTGTAGCAAAAGCGTGAACGCATGACAATTCGTCCCATAATAATACATCCCCATTGAAAGAGATTCCAAGCAAAGTGCAGATGTCCAGCAGCGAAAGTCTATTGGCGGGAATAAAGAAGCTTGAAAAAGCAATGAAGTAGGACGGATCGAGGAGTCCGGTCTGAAAAAAGTGAGAGGGACTGGACCCTCCGCCTGGACAATGACGTCCGCGAGTGTCACTATAATGCTATTCGTCTTTTGGTGTGAATCGTTCACAAGAATAAAAGCAAAAAATTGTGTGTTTTTTTAACGAATCGATTATTTTCCGACCGTATTTTTCAATGCATTTTCTTATGCAAATGCAAATTGAAATATTTAATACCCTTTTAAAAGTTCTGCCGTTTATGAAAATCTACGTAAATAGAAGAAAAATTTTAAATACCACATATCTTACAACTTCATAACTTCTTAAAAGAGCATCCCTCAATTCCCTATTTAAAATACAGATATCAGCAGCTCGTGTAATAATACAGTTCAGAAATGAATACAGTAGCACGAAAGACACTACTGGGAAGATCCATCTCGCACGTAAAAAACTTTGCTCCTCCCCCATGGGTTTTCGTTCGCGGAAACACCATCTACACGCGCGAGATATAGGCGTTTTTTAAACGTCTGCAGCAGGACTTCTTGACTCACTGGCGGTACAATGCAACGAAGGTTATCTACTATACGGGGGGATTCGTTGAGCGAACCCCGTTGAAAACGTTGACGCCCTCCCTTTTTGTAATTCTTCCTTTCATTCGAGAAAGAGATTCTCCCGTTCGGTCTCCTCTCCCGACGAGACGGTAGAATGGCAGGAGGAAAAAAAATTGTATTTGTGATTTATTGGCCCGATCGGCAGGAATTCCCGGTAAAAATACGAAAATACTCGGATGAAATTGGCCGTGCTGGCCGCTATCCCGATTATTCCTGTACGTGTTCTTATTGTGCTCGCGAACTGCATCTCTCTATGGAATTTATTTTGTTTGGCACTCTAAAGCTCCATATTTTTTCTATTGATTCGCTCGAATCTCAAAGAATAATCATTTAATATTCAATTAAATTTTACAAGTCCTTTAACGACCCTTAATTTAAACCATTGAATAGAGAAAATTTAATAATAATGTAAGTTAATACGAGAAAAAATTCGTTATAAGTATAAATTCACTGCGAATGCGAGGTAATCAGAACTGCATTAGGCAGACGCGTATAGACATTACACTAATATACGTATATTAAAGGCTCACCATATATTGCGTTTCTTATAGCTGGTTTGGTCGGGTACATCTCCTATGCCTTGCTGTATCTCTTCGCGGACTTTCCGAATGAATTTGACAAATGCAAAAATTTCATTCATTATTTATTCAATAATTATCCAAGCATTTTATATTTGCTTTTACGCAGATTAATCCAGACAGCAAAACGTTTCATACTGGAACAAAAGAAATTAATGTTTTATTTCTATAAAAGCAATAAAAAAATAAAAATTAAAGATGGAGTTTCGCGGAAATTGTCATTTTGCGGTTGCAAAATTTTTGTTACAGTTTTTCTTATATAGTTTTTCTTATATAATTAATATATTGCCGCATAAAACCTTAATTGTAACACATTTATATAATGCATTAAAGGATGTATATTTAATTGAAATTAAATTACAATTTAATCGTATGAATAAGATTTATACTAATTAATCGTACTGGTCACGCTCCCGATTACACCTATACGTTTTTTATGGTATACGCGAGCTGCATCTTTCAATGTAATTAATTTTATTTAGGACTTTATATTTTCCATTGATTCACTGAAATCACAATGTACAATTATTTAATAAAATGTTCTTTACATTTTACAACTGGTTTTACAATCATTAATTTAAACCATTGAATTAAACTAGAGAAAACTCGATTTAGTAAGCTATTGAAAAATTCATCTATTCAAAATCAAATTTGAAAATTATTATAAATAATTAATGAAATTAAAAACCAATTGATATCCTAAATAATAACATCACACATCGCATCGTAAAAGTGAGTGTGTCAACCGAGCGGTGTGGGTTATCAACAATCTGAGAAGAGTACAATATGATTTCAGGTCACAGCGGTGTCAATCAGCTAGGGGGTGTGTTCGTCGGCGGTCGACCACTCCCCGATTCGACCCGCCAGAAGATAGTCGAGCTCGCCCACTCTGGTGCCCGGCCCTGCGACATCTCGAGGATCCTGCAGGTCAGCAACGGATGCGTCTCCAAGATCCTCGGCAGGTTGGTTGAAGTACGCCGCGCGTGAGAAAAAAATCGCCTGGCTTTCTCCCTCCCTTTTCCGTTGTTACTGTGACTCTACGCGGCTCCTTTCACGCTCCAGAAACCCGTATAACTTAGACCTTCTTTTTATATTTCTCGTCCCTTACGGAATGCAGCGATCGTTGAATGCGCGCTCAAAATTGAGTTCGATACTCGGAAAGAAAACGCGAGCTGTTTTAAATCATTTCTATTTGAGAACTTTTATTGGTTCGTTATTCGTTGCTTTTATCAATTTTTAATTCGTTCAATCATTTGATGCCATTAAATGCAGCATTAAAAATTTGCAAATAAAAAACTAAATCATAAAACTAAAATAAAATATTTTATAATAAAGTAAAGATAATTTAAATTATATGCACAAAAATTAAACAATTCTCTTTACTATCTCGTAACTTACATAAATGCAATTTTTTATCTATTTTATGCTTTAGTCAAAATAATAGGCGACAACTCAGCCTTCTAAAAAAAGATTCATTGGAAATTCGTACCACGTTCGAGCCCGAAAAAAATCGAGTGAAAACGGGCGTATAACGAAGGTCTGGTGCGTCCCAATTTGAGGGGAAGTAGGCGCGCAAAGGTATGGGAGTAGAGCACGCGCCGGACTATTCTGCCCACGCGACCGCGGCGCTTGCGTAATACGCGCCGCCGTTAATCTCGGCGCATTAGGTCGATTGATCCGCGCCGCTGCATCTTTTCTGGGCGCCGCGGGCCGACGCGCGCAACCGAACAGAGCCCACGGCAAAAGCTGGGTCTGCGCTAATCGATTCCGATGGTGTTTGATGCGGGAATTTCTTTAAAAAGATTTTAATGTACTTTCAATCTCTGATGACTTAAAATTAATTAAGAATCTGCTTTATAATAATATTTTTAGTATAATTTCGTTTGCTAAATTAAATTGTTGAATAAAAAATACGAAGAGATATCATGACTACATAACTAATCAACGCTAAAGACTTACCGCTTTGGATAGTCGTATTCTCCGTGTAAAGTTCGAGTAAATCAGAAACACAAACTATAACCGTTGCAGGTACTATGAGACGGGCTCGATAAGGCCACGGGCCATCGGTGGCAGTAAGCCCCGCGTGGCCACCGCCGAGGTTGTCAGCAAAATATCCCTCTACAAGAGCGAGTGTCCTTCGATCTTTGCATGGGAGATCAGGGATCGCCTCCTGCAGGAGGGTGTCTGCACCAACGATAACATTCCCAGTGTAAGTAAACTAAAAAATAAAATTATTTTTATCATTAATAAATTCTTATCTTTCAATTGTATACATTTTAAATATTTAAAAAAATAAAAAAGAAATAACGCTTGGATTGTTTACACTGTATGTGCGAAAGCATAACATTTTCGTGTAATCGCGAACTAATTAACGCTCTTTCGCGCCTGTCGGCGGAGCCGCTCACAAATCTGCGCTTGGTTCCCCCTCCCCCTTCGCTCTCTCTTTCTCTCTTTCCACGCACGCGCGCCTCATCATCCCGGATTTAGTCGAGGCCACCCTCACGCCGCGCGAGCGAGATCCGCCCTCGTCACATTGTCGTCGCAAGAGTAGCAAAGAAAAAAAAATATCGCTTCCCGCTGTGAGTGAACGGGGAAATCGCGACGATAAGCAATGCATTGGAGGTAAAAAAGAAGCCTTATTTAACGTTGAGCGCTGATTCTGAATCATCTGGTAATTGCGCCACTCGAGCACGTGTTTATGCAGCTGAATGTAGAAGAGACTTTTGTTGATAACTGTGTATTTATTGCGCAGTTTTTCGCTTTTTATTTGGATTTTAATCGATAGAAGTAATCTTCTAATATTTAGAAAAGCAAGGACTAAAAAATTAAATACCACGCGCTATTGATTGACAGAAAGCAGATATGTACTCAGTTGATAAATCACAAATTTTACTGTGATAGCTAACAGTAAATTCAACAAATACTTATTTAAAGAAAGGAACCCGCATAGCTGGACCGAGTCTTCTCCCACTACTGTATATACACGCAAGGAACTTAGTACTTCCCGAGCTTCTGAAAAAGAAGGCGCGAGAAAACGGTTGCCATGGATATTTGCATGCGTCCAATAAACGCTGGCTAAGGGACTCGCAGTCTCCGTCGCTTATGAGGGTGCGCGCGGCGCGCCCCTGGCGTGGGGAGAGTCGCTAAACTCTGCTCCTTATACGCCGCCCGCGTCTGTCTTTCCTTATATTATACGCTTCTCCGATCTCCCTCAGCGCTACGCCGAGATTCTTTCGCCTCCTTTTCTTCGCCTCGTCGCCGCCACCGCCGGCGGAGTAATGGATTCGAAGTGTGCAAACTCCGCGCGATTTTATACTTTCACGAGTGCCGACGAGTAATTGACTTTTGAGCTCGGAATCTTCCGATACAAAAGTCGCCGACTCTCCTCTTATTGGATTTGCCTTTCTCGTATTTTTTTCTGATCGGACTTTGAAAAGAATGACTGCTTCTTCATTGTTTATACTTACATTTTATTTTTTTTTCACTTTGGAATTTGAGAAGAATCTGTAGACATTTGCTAATCTTAAAAAAATTTCCCAGCGAAATTTCATGTTCACTACAAGGTTGCGATAGTCTGAAAATAAAAAGAATAGTCTATAGCAGTTGTAACAATTGAAATATAGTAATTTTTAATAGAACTTTTTTTCTTCAATTATTTATAAATTTATTCATTTGTTATTTAATTAATTATAATTTTATTATAAACTAAATATTCCATTTGTTTTTAAATTCTTGTAAGCAAAAGTTACGCGTTCAAAAAATATTTCCGACCTTTCCGCAGCCAAGCTCTTTCTACTGATGTAAAAAATAATTACCCCAATCCCGGCAAAAGAAAGTACGTCTTACTCCCCGGGAACTTTCTCTCTCGAGCAATTCGAGGCGCGCCGTCACGTTTGGACCGGCTGAGAATTTGCGCGTTATAACAAATTACCGCGGAGTAGGAGAGAGCAAAGTAAAGGCACTTTCCTTCTCCTTCCCCGAGGCGGGGGAGTGGGGGAGAGCGAGAAAGAGAGAGGGAAGATCAAAGCCTTTTAGTCGGTAATCGAGCCGGCGGCTGCTCAACAAACGCGACCCGCCTACACCCAGTAGGCGAGGAAAGGAGCCTCTGAACTTGTTGTGGCCAAGATTAACGTTTCTTTAATGGCCCGTGTAATATTCCATTACGCGCCCGGCACCGCCCACGAATTATTCTCCCACCGAAGCTGCTTGGCTTTCTTTGCCCGGCCAGACGCGATAATCTTTAATCTAAACGCGCGAGCCGCGGTAGCCCGGAGTTTCGCGGCCCATTCCCTTTTGTGCTGCGGAAACATCTCGATACTCTGTTGGCTACCACCCGCGGTCGCTTGTTCTTGCAATGTTTGTTTCTTCAGTTCTTAAGCTTTTCCACAGATTTTCCAATATAAAATTTAACTTTCACTAATAGGCTTCATAATAAATAAATTATTATTGACAATTTAATTTTAAGCGCAGATTGAAATGTAAAAGAGGTAATATGTAAAAGAAGAGAAGGGAAACGATAACATTTTCTATTTAGGAACTCTGAAGTCGCAAGGCTCATCATAAAAAAAGGAAGAAAAGGAAGGTACAAAACAAAAGGAAAAAGAATAGACTGCGCGATCGGAGTCGTGGGCGTCGCGGGGAGGCGTCACGGACGCGTACACTGGCGCGGATAGTCGGGCGCTCGGTGATTGGAGGAAATTTCATTATTCTCAGACATTACCCCCTTTATTGTAATGTCGTCAAATTCAATTCCCATCGAGCAAGCTCCCACGGGTTCCCCTCTCGAGCTTCTTTCCGCAAAACGAATCACCTTTCGTCTATTTGCCGTTTCATCGATCGCCGCGCATTTTCTTACCCCGTCCGCGAGTTTTTCTTTACCGTTCGCTGCACCTCCATCCTGCAGTCGAATCGAGGTTACTGAGGCAATTTATTAAGGAAAATCTTTCGTCGCATCGTCGCTAACAGCTGTGCTCCCTTAGACCCTCTTTGAAGGAGCTTTTGCTTCGGCATGCCGTAAATTAGATTCTTTTTTAATTCTCACTTACCCCTGTTTTTATTTTTAGCATTTAACTGAATTCATTTTCTTTATGGCAGAATTAAGACTTTGCCTAAAGAAGTGCTAATTATTTTCCCAGAAATACATAAAAGTAAAAGAAAAATGATTGATTAATCAATAATTTTTTCAAAGTGATATTTATCAGACAATTTTAATACAAATTTTCAGTCTGATAGTTTTTGCTAAATCGAAAACAAATTTTAGAAAACATGTTTCAGATGATAATTCATTTAAAGTACACATCGAGCTTCATAAAGTGCAAAATCTTTAGAATCTTGTATCTAGAATGATTTGGAAATGGGCGAAATAAGTACATGTATACCAGAGTAGCAGTCGGCGCATGCGAGTCTGATAAAATGATTTTCCATTTGTATTCTCGCATCTAATGGCGTGTCAAATCCGAGAGGCCGGAGCCAGCCGCAGTTTTGAAACACGCGCGCGATGGATTTGAATGCGGCGCGCGGGGGCTGACCGCCGGACGCGTTATTGGTTTACTCGCACCACTGAGCTCGCGCCCGCCGCTCGGGCTTCTCTCATCTCTCCTCTTTTGTTTGTCGGCTCTCTGAAAGCCACCGAGCGTCCGCTCCTCTCCTCTCTCCTTTTTTTTGCTGCGCGCTATAGTCTCGTTTTATTAATTTTACCCGCGGAATTATTCGACGCGCGCGTTTAATGAAAGAGGAGAGTATTCCCGTTATTATTGCGAGATTCAAGGAATTTGGATATTTCGGGTTGATGTGAACTAGTTTGTCTGAAGAATTTTTTAATTTAACACAATTGGGATAATCCCTTTTTTTTACTTAAGATGAAAGTATTTAAGGTAATTGTACGGATAATATTACTTATTTCAAAAATTGAAAGTAGATACAGTTTTGAAATTGAATGAATCACTGACTTTACATTTCAGTTGCCTGTTATGATCACCATGTAGAAACATTTTACTACCTATTGAAAAGGAAAATTATATTACGGGTTCAGTAGAACGTATTTCCTTATTTTTTCAAAAACTCGTAAGTAACAAAATTCCAATAAACTGTAATCCAATAGCAAGCTCAAACGGATAATTCGAATATTCTCAATCAGGTAAAAACAACGACTACACCACCGCTTCCGAGAACAAGAGAAAAATCTCTAAAGCGTAAAGAGACTCCTGTACTCCATCCACGAGTACGCGTACACGTGTAAGCTCGACGGCGCGACCGCAACAATGCCGGGGTAGGAAATGGATGGCCCGGGGAATCCGAGGCGAGTGAATTGTCGCACTCGCGTCCGTTCCTCCGGAAAACGAAGGCGACTTCGCCCGCTTTTTCCTTCCCTCTACCCCGCGAGCCACGGCGTAAATCAATGCAACCCCTCCATCCTCTCTTCCTCCCGACTTTTATCGCTCCCTGCTTACATTTAATGCGCGCCTAGTCCTTAGAAATTCAAATTGCAATTACCATTCTCTCTTTTACTTCTTTTTTCCTAAATAATTAATCAATTATTAACCGACAATGCTTCTTCGAAATAACGTATTTCATTATCGGGTAAAGAGTCGCCGGATAAAAATTATTCGTTACACGCAAGCCGTTAGCCCGTGATAATGCCACTCCCTTCCATTTAATTTTTCCTCCCGCGCGTGTGCGCGCGCTCCCTCGCTCGCATTTAATTCGTCGCTCGGCAGCGGGCCACTTCTTCTCGCGCTCTCCTTCCGCGCTGCCCCCGGGATGGCTCCGCGTGAGTTAGGGGGTGTCGGAGACGTCCGGCGCGGCTGCTGCATTATGTATTTTTCGCGGCGCTCCCTTTCCTCACCACCCTCGGGTCGCTGTGTCGCCGAGACGG
Organism: Eurytoma adleriae; assembly: GCA_900480045.1. Taxonomy (NCBI): domain Eukaryota; kingdom Metazoa; phylum Arthropoda; class Insecta; order Hymenoptera; family Eurytomidae; genus Eurytoma; species Eurytoma adleriae. The sequence goes on from UXGC01000373.1 coordinate 23,644, forward strand.
TCGCGCGACACCCGCCGCCTCACTCCCGGAGCACCCACAATCTTCCTACGATTCTATAGCTTTTACTCCCTTTTGCTTGCCGCTTGTCTTGCGTTTTCATTTCCGCGCTACTTTTTCGTCACTATGAACTTTGACTTGGAAAATTTTTCTTTATTTAGTAATTTTTAATGTAACAAAAATATTAACTTTACCAATAGTTATAAGATTTTTTAAAGCACATTGATTTTTACAAAATTTCTAAAAATTGTTTTGAATAAGTATAACTTTTCTTTTTTAGCTAATATACTCTTTATAGATACAAAAAAACAAAATTTCCTCTACTTCCTGTTTAAAATAATATATTATTCAATTTAATCTTTTCTTTTTCAAAACAAAAATCTTATTTCAAAATCTATAAAATCATCTAAAAAAGGAAAAGAACCTCAATCTCCAATAACCCAAGGCGCATACTTCGCGGTAAGAATTTTCTCTCCGCGTTTATTAAGGATTCTCGGAAAGGCCGCAGCCTTCCACTGTCCGATATACTGTCGGTGTAGCTAACGTCATTTGTAAACCGCCGGCGACGACGTTCATACCTACACATCGCGCAACAGGAGAATTCAACACCGGAGAGCGAGCGCGCGCAATCAACGCCGCCGTGCTGCCGTCTCTTTTGACCGCCGTATCAGCTGTCTTGTTCAATCACGAGTGCAGCCAGGCTCGTTGATGTAAATGTCGAGTTTTAAAAGTCCGCTCTACGCCCGCGCGCCTGTCCCCCGATATCCTTTTTCCATCGCTGACACCCGTTGGAGGAGCTCGGAAAAAAACGCCCCCGACGCTTTCCCGCTGACGTCGTTGCAAAACTGAAAATTCTTGGGTAATGCGGCCAGGGCATTCACACGCTACGGTAACAATAAAAACCTTCTTGTCTGTTTATATTACCGCGGTCGAAGCATACAAAAAAGTACAAAGCGTACAAAAAAGTTTAAATGTGTGTTTACGCGTGATTTAGTATCTCGTGAAGGGAAGGTTGTTTACTTTCATTATTCTTTCGCAGTTTTTATAACAATTTTCATACTTTATTCAACCAAAAATTAAACGGATTGTGAAAATGTTATAATTTCCTCATCTCTTTCGATCGATACATTTTTATCTTTTTTTCTCGAGGACGTCGAGGCAGATCAGTGCGTCCAGAATGTAGCGGAGACGCGCGCGTGCCGCATCACGAGAAGGATATCGTTTTACGAAGCAGCACATTGTACCTCGCCGACAGCGCAAAGAAACCTCCGGCCCTTCCCCTTCGTTTTCCATGAATATGTATTTTTTCCTTTTATTTTTAACTCGCCAGACTATCGTGCCGCAGGATCTCGATCGACCGACCTCCTTCCCTCCGCGCACCTCTTTCAACATCGGGGTAGATTTACCCGCTTCTTGATCGCTCTCGGATCGACGGCGCAAGATCGTTTCCTCGAAGTAGCACGGAATTCTAAAGATCTTTGGGTAATCTAATAGTTTTTGGGACTGTGTTTTCATGAAAGAAAAAAATATACCACGGTTTGTTTTAATTAATGAGGATAGAAATAAAACTTTTGATAGAGTATACAGATTTTACATTGCACTGCGTAAACTCGCGCCATTATCTATATTGCTTCATCAATTACAAGACGTCCGCTTATCTCCCGTCGATTAAAAGAAAGTTCGCCAAAAACTCGGCATTATCTCCACTAGTCCCCCGTTACGATCCATCTGCGACGCGTCACACAAACCACCTCGTCGTTCCAATTACCACGAGGAAGCAATAAAAAGGCGCTTCTCGCGATTAAAAGTCGCTGCCTCCACTCGTCTCTTTTCCTCGAGAGGCAATAAAAGCAGACGCGTGGCGCTCGTTTCTTCTGTCTCCCGGGTTGCCCCCGCGCGCTTGAGAGGAACCGCCCGCTGCGCCGCTAAATACCCCGCGCACGAGTAGGGTGTATGTACACGCGGAGGTCGTCTCGACTAGTCCTCGTTCCCCCTTTTTCCTCGCGACGTATACAGGCTGCCCGTCGAGGTTCAGATTAAATGCGCGCGAGCTGCTGGGTACTATTGTCCGGTCGCGATGACGCTGCGCTTTCGCGATATAGGCTTATTAATTTTGATGCGATGTAGTCAACGCGCTGTGTTAGTGATTGCTTGATGATTTCTTTGATTATTGAATGAAAAATATTTCAATTAAAGAGTTTCAATGTCCATAAATCTACTAAATATTAACTTTATGATTACATGTAGGTCAAAAAGTAATTAAAGTTTATTAACTAATTATTGAAATAAAATCGTTTAAATACAAATTTGTTTGGCAAAGAAATCTAAGTGATGAATAACTTTATATTTCACTTACTTAATTTGTCATTATACTTTTTTATTTTACTACTAAAACGCAAGATGTCACTTTAATCAAAACGTATTACACGTAAAGTAGTCCGAAATATAAATTTAACAAATTTCATGGGATATTTAAGTCAAAGTTCGTAAAATGATCAAAAAAGTACTATCAAATACTTCGCAAAGTAACGTCTCTCTCATCATCTCATTACTGGGCTCCTACAACCACTCGGCCAACATCTGTGCAAACTCCTCGCGGTAGTCTCTCAAGTCGCCTCGACTCTCGCCGTCTTACTCAATAAAGTCGAAGCCAGTGCAGTGGTTCTGGGCCAGGGAGGCAAGCGAACCCGTGCCGTGGCCACATTTAATTCTCTTTTAAGCGCTCTGGCCGCTCACTGGGCTCCGCGCGCCCTCCGTATACCTCTCGTTTCTCTCTATCCCGGGTCGACGGCGCGCCGCGTTTAAATTGCGAATGCCTGGCGTGCCGGTGCGTTCTATTTAAATGTAATTTGTGTATTCCCGCGTCAGGACAACCTTGGCCCAACCGGAGCAGGCTTTTCGCGTGCGCCGCCGCTCGCGCGCTTCTTTGTTTGTTTGGCCGCGCGCGCGCCGAATTCCACCTTTTTCTTTCTGCCCTGTCTGGTCGGGACCGCTTTCCTATCGCCGGCGCGATTCGTTTGTCGACTATATACGCGTGCGTGCACCCCGCGATCGTTGGAGTGCTCAGCGTGATCCTCTTTTTGCAAAGTTGCCTTCTATTGGGCGCTTTCACTAACGGCTTCCCCCTTTTCACGGTGTCGTAGGATTTTTTATCAAAGTAGTGCTGTTTCATCTGTTCTAATTAGCGATTGGACTTATTTTGGTGTTGTTTTTAGCGAGATGTTTGATAGACTCAAGATAGAAAGTTAAAAGGGCAATCGATTATTGCGTTTCAATCAAATGATTTTTTCTTTCTTTTATGGAAAAAACATAGTGCAGTTTAACTTCGAATATTTGCTAGACTGTCAATTACCTGTAATGCGATGAAAGAATAAGACCCGATGACGATGTTTATCGTATTATCGTAAAGTGTATAACCCATTACGATACTTTAACGGCATGCAGAAAGCTGATAGTGCATTGCCTCTTGTAATATAAGTCAGAATTTCCTCCTAAATCAAAAATACATTGCAATTATTATTTTAATATTAATATTAAGAAGAGATAAAAACTTGTATATATTTAAAACGGATTGCAACGCGGCAGATCTACGTGCAATTTAGTTCTAATAATCAGTACATACCTGACTTTACAAGTTTATTCTTGGAATATTCGAACATTATCGCTTCCGTTGAGAAGTCGTCAAGACAGCAGGTGTTTTACGAATTGCGTTTGTAGTTTCACACTCGTCCATATCCAAGTACAGATCCTTTCTTATTTGCGTAGCGGAAATTTCTGTAAATTAAAAAAATGTAAGTTTCATTCTACAAAATTTACTTTTGTAAACAGTCGTTATCTATAACTCGTTTTTAATAAGATATCAATGTCTCTTATCAATCAAGCCAAAAAAGGATTAGCTGCAGGATTTAAATGGAATTGATTTTTAATTCCAGAGAATGTAAAATTTCCTTTTTTAAATGATAATATCAACGATATAAAAATATCTAATGCAATAACGATAAGAAAAAAAATTGGTTAACATTACACACCGATTTCACATATAAAAAAAGAAATTACTCCCAATAAATAAGTGACACAGGCATCTGTGGAAAAAGGGGCGCTATAATTCGAGGCCGACCGCCACACGATAAAACTTCGAAGTACACACGCGCTCAACCCTTGTAGCCGCTCATCGAGAGGCGTGACGGCATTAGGTCTGCACGTACACCTTATCAGATGCAACTTGCCCTTAATAAAGCCATCTCGGGGCATTACACGCTCTCCTTTTTACGATGTTTTTTGTTTCGACGTTCGTCTCCCACCCCGGTGGCGCGGGATTTCCCACGCGCGCGTGCAGGGGTGCAAGCGAGCTTCAGAAAGCGTACGGGAGCGTGAGGGTGCGCGGCGCGAAAATCCATGGCGCGTGCCGCGACTGGGACGATTCGTTACGCTGCGTAATTTGGGACTGATTGGCGGGAAATCGGAGTTTTACGCAAACTGTGGAGAGAAACGCGTCTTCCGATTGTTTAGCCGTGCTCTTTTTACGTAGTGGTGAATCGTTATTTGACCGTGGAAAAGTTGGGTGAGAAAAACAGTCGGTGAGATGTGTAATTTTCTTAAGCATAACGTCTCGTGAAAAGTAATACTTAACATTACGTTTTGATTAAACAATATATTATTATAAAAAAAGTGGGTTCCAATTTTACTTTACTTAAAATAGGTCATCTATTTAACATTTTTATTAAAAGAAAAAAGCAATAGCTTTAAAACAAATAAACTCTACAATTTCATGACCCAGAAATTTATCGGTTACTAACAGGGCTTCGTAAAAAAACGGTATCAAAATAACAACCCAAGGCGCGTCGGCATAGATGCCGAACTCGAACCCCCGAATCATGGCGTAGCATTCATCCCGCAACCTGTCATTTATACATCCACGCGCAGTCTCGCTCTTTTGACTCCTGACGGGATCGTCCGTACGTGTGTATAAACGCGAGCCGCCGGAGGGTGGCCTAATGACAGGTTATGAAATTTCGCTCTCGCGGCGGCACGTGCCACTCTCCCGTACGGGGATCGCGGCACCCGCTCGCACTTTTATTTCGTCCACGCCAAGGGGGCCGCCGCGGCTTACGTTGCTGAAATACCGAGACGCCAGCTTATCGCGCGTTGCAAAAGAGAACCGGGGACGCGCGCGACGAGTGCGATATGACTTTTTTAAGTTGGCCATTGTGCAACGTGCACTTTATTTGTCATCAATTGGATAACTGGGCGAGTCGTTATTAGTTCAGTTAGGGATGCTCATTCATAAGTGGTGCTTATAAATTGGAATGAATAGCATTATTTTCACCGTTATTTCTATGTACTATTGAAATTATTGATGAATATGATAAATTTATTTAGCAAAGAATAGCTAATTGAAATGGCTCTGGCTCAGATAACAGATTCTAGAATTAATTATTATATCTAGGAAGTACTTACAATGAATTTATAAAAAAGTTTTTATACAATAAACTGAAAATACTAATAATAATAACAAGATATATATTTTCAACTCTAAAACAGATTCAGCAATTCTTATTAAATTGATGTTAGTATAGAAATCTGATGAAATAATAAGAGAAAAAAAACGTCTATTAGGATTTCCCATAAGTATTTTTATTTCTGACTTTTATAAATTGTGAAATTCGCCAGAAACACCTTAAAATAAGCCTTGTATACCACTGATTAAATCTCTTACTAATCTACTTACTGATAAACATACATGTGTACTTAAGAAAAGAAGCAAAAATCACTTATCCGTCACGTTAAGGAGAGCCAGATTCCTATCAGCCCTAATAAAAGCTCGCGAGCAAAATAAATTTGTTACACGGGCGCTCGCTCATCCCGTAATCGTCGGATCCGGAGGATTATTTAAACGCTCCCCCGTCGACTTCCTCGCTCTCACTCGCTCCCCTCTCCACGCTTATCAGCCTCGTAAGGGGTTCCGGCGATATAACACGCGCCGCGTTATATACACGAGCCCGAGATAATATCGCACGCGGGGTATCCTCCCCACCCGTTCCTACCCAAGCGCGTTACCATGACTCTTCAGGATATTTTCCGAAGTAATAAAGCTCGGCCCCTGGCTTACGCCTGGCTTAGCCTTCCCCGCTCTTTTTTTTCTCTCGCTCTAGTGACACTCTCGCCGTCTATCTTTGCAAGTTTGTTTCCCTTTATTTTCTTTCGCGTAAAACTTTTTTTTTGCCGAGTAGTTAAGTTATACTATATTGAGTTTCTAGCGATAACTATGATAAGTTTTGCTATTACTTTTTTTTTAAAATGATCAACTGAACGATCGCATTAATTTTGTCATTTAAAAAAAAAATCACTTTGAAAAAAGTAGTGCTCTCTTAAATCTGCACATACGATCTTCCATTTCTTTATGTACAAAAAAAACTCGCATTTCGGAATTTTCGCGCGTCGTCGCGCTCTTCATCTGTGTCATTCATCCTGCGACGGAAGTGGCCTGAATGCCGACCGCCCCGGCGGAGAGCTGGAAAGCCCCGCGTCGCGTATCACCCCCACAGCGGCGAGTCGCTCTTTATACACGAGACGGCGAGAGCGCCGCACCATTATACCGAGGCGTCATGCGGCCAGACAATATTGTGACGTATCTCTTTCTAGCAGTGACGATCCCCTCACAAAACCCTCCTTGCAGACTTTTCTTTTTCGCGCTTCGCGCCATTGGTCGGCTAAATGAAACGAGAGATTTTTAATTTGAACAAGTTTTTAAGATTTGTTAAAGAATTACTTTTTATCTTTTTTCATCATTACGGTTTAAGCTTTCAGAATATATTTTACACGAGTCGTTTGATGTAATTATATTGTATATGTAATCACGTGCGATTAAATTATGATCTTTAAACTTAAAGTTTGTCATTCTTCGTTTTTTAATCACACAAAGCGACCAACTCCGAACTCATCACCTCGCGGTATCTACTCGAAGGAGGCAAAAAAGGCCATGTAGGTACCTAACGTCCTCCCCAAAGATACGAGCTAGTACGTATTTGTGCACGAGTATTGCGCCGCCTGTTTGTTCGCGCTCACCCTCGCGAGCGCGTGTAATTTTCATATCGCCTCCTCGCTCTTTTCCGCTGTTCACCGCACACCCCTGGAACCCGCATTCGCGCCCCCGACAACTCCGTTAGGGTTTCTCCGTCTCCTCACTTCGCACTTCATGCTAATTCCATCGATCCGCATTTTAAAACCCGGAGCGCACGCAGGGGAACCGAGGACGAGAGCAGCGGAAAAAATAAATGGAGATCTCTCACTGGGGGTACCGACGAAGGGGCTGTCGGAAGATAAAGAGATGATGTGTCTATTTGGATCTGGGGTGATAATTATTTCGTCGCTGCTTGAATGCAACTTCCTCAATGGTTCAAATTCATGGGTCTCCGCTTTTGAACTTAAAGGAGTGTTTAACTTTCTTTCGATATTCGCATAAATTTCTGCTTGTACAAGGAAGATAAAAAAATTATTAAATTAAGAAAGTTATTTTATATTTTTATGAAATTTTCCAAATTTAAATCTCATTTAACTTCATAGATAAACTTAACTCGGAAGTACAGATTCGAAACTAGCTTCTTCTTTATCTTTTATTTTGTCATTCCTTGATTAAAAAACTGAATTAATTGTTAACAGGAGCTCTTTTCTCGTTCAAATAAATTGTTTAAAATATTCTAACTACTTCATAGACACCGGAATTATCTACGTATAAATACATAGATCGATTATGCACTCGAAGCTTTTCACCGAATTTAAAAAAAATCCGAGCAGAGAAAAAAAAGATACCGCGCTCACACTGAGACTGTTGTCGAACGCCCGAACGAACACAATCGTGATTCAACGCGATCATTCGCTCGTTTCAGTTTGCTATATCGGTTCGCCAGCCAGCGGATCGCGCTACTTATGCAGCTCCGTATTTTCAAAGGACGGCGAACAAGGAGCCACGAGCGGAGGGAGCCGAGTCCCTTTCACACGCGGATTCAAAGCGCCTCTTACGTGTGATGCGATTTGATTGCGGCGTTTGATAACGGCGAGGCGCTCGACGCGATTGAAAGCCACTCAAGTGGTGCGCGCGCTCGTCGGGCAAAACAGTGTCGCCCTTTTGCGAACGACGAAGGTCGCTTTTAATTAGCGAGCCCAGCCGGAGACGGAATCATTTGTAGGCTACAAGTGCAGGCGCCCTATCCGCGCACGCGCAAAAGTGGAACGTTGCAATTAGCTCGGCTTATCAGAGTTTCCGTATTGTTACTTCAAAATGTCTTTTTTTTTCTTATTTGTTTTGTTTTTTTTAATAGAGTGATAAATTTATCACGAATTTAATATTTTTTTAGTATGTTCTTCTAGGGTTATATAATTTTCTATTAAAACTTATCTGATTGTATTTTATATTGTCAGAATAGTACATATGTATAAGCCGAGCATTTGCAAGGAACACGACACTAAAGGGTTAAACCTAAAATCGAACATTCGCTTATTATCATAAGTCTAAATTGATCGTTAGAAAATATTATCCTGCTAAATGTCTGAGCCGCAGACACGCGCTAAAAATTAGCCTGAGTACTCGTGCGAAATTAGAGACTAACCAACTGGCGCATTGGGAGCGGACCGCGCGCGGCCTCGAAAAACCCTTTAAACCCAAGACTCGTCAAGTGCCGCCTGCGGCACACAGCAGTAGCCCGCTCCCCTGGGCGACGCCGTCGACAAATGCCCCCCGACGCGAGCACAATAACCGACGCTCGAACCAGTTCGCCCGCCGACGCTGGATTCCGGAGAAAACGCGAGCATAAAGCGAGCGACGCCGAGTGTCCGACGACGGAGGGTGGGCTTTTTTCACGGTTAACGAGTATAATATCTCGGAAAGCACCTGCCCGTAAGAGTAAAAGACTTGTCAATTTAACGGGGCCACTCGGTTTGTCATGCGTCGCATAGTACTTCAATCGTCGCCTGGGTATTGTCGCGGAACGAAGGCCTGTCATCTTGGCTTGCAGTGACCAAATTTACCGGAGGCTCTATTATGGTTTTTTTTCTTCGCGACGTTAATTGTGCTCAAGGTACTTAAGTGCGCTACCTCTATTCGTAGTCGTTGACAATGAGCATAATGTTTGGATGTTGATAGAAATGTTTGGAGAAACAGTTAACTGATGAATTTGATTTGAAGTATTGAAACCGTTAATTAAAATTAAAATTTACAATTTAAAGGAGAAACAAGATTATTTGTTACAAGCTCAATACTTAATAAAATTTGTCTTTTGTTTTAAGATAGTGTTGGAGAATGTAAAATTCTTTTTAAATGATTTTCCTAGAAAAAAAAATTTTTTCCAAATACAAACAGAACGTATCTATAATTAAAATTTTCCAAGGTATCGCATTGGGAATATCTCCATCTGAAATCTCGAAAATATTTTCTCAAATTAGACCAGATGACTGACCGAAGATGATTGACTCGAAATTTTTTTGAAAGCCCGTCAACCTTCCCCTCAACCGTGGTAACAATGGCTTGTCAAGGATCGCGGGCGCAGGTATACATTGAGCGAGCGACGCGTACGAACTGTCTACTTTTCAGTACCGGATCATTGACGCGGCCCGACGAAAGCATCGTGTGCGCACGCTTTTCAAAAGGAGAAAAGGAGACAAATGAAAGAAAACCAAAGCTGCCACAAAACCGATGACAGAAGTGAAGTTTTTCTCTCGTGAAAAAAGTCTCGAGAGCTTCTGTTCAACTTTATTCTGCAAACCATTGTACTTTGCTTTTTGTGTGTAACGTATTCATTGATAGTTTAATTTTTCAACTATTAAAAAGTAAATAAAATACCTTTCTCAATTTAAATCAGTATTTTTTTAAACTTTTAAAGGTTTTAAAACTAAATTAATCAATAATGAATCCTGAGTAAATTCCAAAAACTAGAATTTTGATACATTCAAAGTGGAAAAATCCAAATGGGTAAGAGCGATGCACCCGCCCAGTCAGTCAGTGAGTTAGTCGAGGGAAAAGGCTACGGCGAGAGCTTATTTTCACCTGCCGGCCAGACTCAGAAAATTACACGGCCGGGTCACGATATTGGCCGTGGGACATGTCTCGGTCGCGCGCTAGCCCCCCGGGGCTCGCTCCCCGGACCCCATTCCGGCACGTCATGGCACCACGGCGTTGAAACGCCCTGACGGGTCTCTCCAGGACTCGCGCACCACGGCCCTTATATATCACGAATTGCTGCCTCCCCCAAAGTTCCTCCGCGTTCCTCCGCACCTCCTCTTTCCTTTCTTCATTTCTATCGCGCTGTGATGAGCAAGGAGTTGGTAACTTTTATAAAGCTCAATCCATACTTTTATGACGTATTATAATCGTAGTATTACTTTTTTTTAAATTAACGTGCTTATTTGAAGTGAACTAAGCGTTTACTTGTTGTATACATCGCACAAAAAGGACAAGTACTTACGTTGCAAAAGAAAAGTTTTTTCAAAAATTAAAATAATGTAGAATAAGGATAATGTTACAGAAAATTTTATTTATATTAATTGTAATAATTTGAGCGTCAGAAAAATTCTAATTTTTTCCCATTCCGTTACGCAATACCAACCCAAGATAGTGTGTTGCAATCTTAGAAAAAGCCGACCTAACAGCCCCCACGTGCATTCTTATAGTGGTTTCCATAATACATGTAACGCATTGTATCTCCACCGCTCTCTTTTCTGAGTCACAAAAAAATGAGAGAGAAGGAAAAAGAAGCTACTTCCTTGGGGTAGCCGCGAAGGAACTGCGTCGCCGGGATACGGGCATAAATTACCGGACTATCGGGCGCAGAAGCTCGACCTTTCTATACATATATATACACAGTCGGAGTTTCCTCGCGCGAAGTCTTTTACGGCCGCCGCGGGAGCCGCGATTTATACGGACTGTAAGTGACAGAAGCGCCGGCGGAGAGCCGCTCGCCGGAGAAAAAGAGAGCTTGCGACGCGCACCTTGCAGGAAGAAAGAACAAAAGGATAGAGAGGGAAAAAAGGAGAAAGCGAACGAGAAACTAAGGAGGAAAAACTTAGAAAGTAAGGTCGCACGCGAGCAAGAGAAAAAGGCGAGCGATTCACGAGTTTTAACGCGGAGAAACGCTTCGCCCGAGCGAAGTAAGTTCGTGAATGTACGTGAAATATTGGTGCCGCGCGACGGGACGAAAGGAAAAATTTTCATTTGTCAAATTGAAATTAGTCGCAAGAGCAAAGAGTAGGAGAGACAGCCGTGCGTCAAATTCAGTGAAACGTGCACGCGACTCGTCACCGAAGCCGATGGCAAATAAAAAAAAAGCAGGCGAAGTTGGTGCGCGCTCCACAAAACCGATACAATAATCAGCCTGAGAGCTAATTTACAAAATGAAACGAAATCGAACGTCGTTGAGAGTTCGTGCGCGCTAAAGCGAGCTAAAAAAAAGAGCGAAAGATATAAAAAACGTGAGTCGCATTTAATCGGGCTCGCGCGCGCATCGCTCCCTAATTGAAATTTATTTTTCAACGGCGGATCGGACTCGACGCGCGCAAGAAGCTTCCAGGGAAGAATCGAACAGGGCGAGAGGGAGGAAAAATTGCGAGGAGAGGAGTGCGCTCGCGCGTACACTCGATACATACGCTCGCGAAATTGCGGCGCGCGCACTCGCGTCGCCCCGGTTGGAGTGGAGGCGTTCGGGGTGTATATAATTGAAGCGGGAGGTAATTAACTCCCTCGACGGAGACTCCGCCGTCGTTTTAATTACCGCTCTCGTCGCATTTCATCGAGCAGAATCCGCCTTGTCTCTCTGTCTAGTTTGCTCCCACCAACCCTTTCGCTCGCTCCTTGTCGCGGAGGCTCTCTCACCCCATTACGTATTTATTATAAATCCGATACGTACCAGAGTCGGGAATGAAATACAGGCAGACGCGCGGGGCAAAAGGAAGACGGCGCGTCAGACGTGGGAAATACTTTTGCAGGCTCAATCGTTCTTTTGTACTGAAGTGGAATTTCAATTTGATGAAGTGAACATCTCCGTTAGTTTTTTCTTCTGAAGTTTTCTAGAATTATAATGAGAAATATAGATTAGCTTTCAAATTAGTAAGAATTTTACCAAAATGACTTTAAAAAATTTATTAGTATCGCATCGCACGAATTCTGTTTCATCATTACATCATTTTCATTCTAAATATCAACCGGTAATCAACAAAAAGAATTTGATGCAATTTTTCCCTAAATTAAACGCAAATACTCCATGCTTACGAGGCATATAACGAGGTGGGTATAAGATCTTGGCAGAATTTGTTTTCTCCGCATTACAAGCTCGTGTATCTCGTTAGTGTCGCGAGGCGCGCGCATGAACGGATCGAGGCTGGCACGTACACGGCGATGCTCGGCCATGCGTGCCGAACGGGGCGCAGACTGTCAAATGCCTTGCGCGAGCGCGATAATTCTCATTATTTCCAATTCGCTCTTTCGCCTTGCGACAGCGCGTACTTAACCAGCGCACAATGTCTTTTCAACCCCTGCACATACTGTACCAACCCTTAGTTTCAATCAATCGAATTAATTATTAACATTGACCATCATTAAAGAAACAATATTATTTTACATAACCGTAGAAATGATAACAATTTTAATTCATTGCTATTTACACTAGTTAATAACCGTACAGTTTAATAGAAAAACAAATTTTCGTTGATACAGGTTTCGTCGATCAACAGGGTGTTACGAAATTTAGCGGCGCAGAAGGAGCAACGCCAGCAGCAGCAACAGCAGCAGCAGGCGAGCGTCGGTGCCGTGGGCGTCGGTGTGGGCGCGGCCAGCCCTGCCGAGAGCGTCTACGACAAGCTTAGGTTACTCAACGGCCAGACCACTGGCTGGCCGAGACCCAACCCATGGTAAAGTTTTAGCCTTGTAAACAATCGCTACGATACTTTGTTATTTTCCGTTCATTAGCAAATTAGCATACGATTCCACGCAAAATCGTTACAAAATATTTACTAAAAAGGTTTCAAAACGATTTAAAACCAATTTTACTGATCGATTAAAATAATGAGGATATTTTAACATTACAATACATGAAAAGAGCATTAAAATAAAATATTAAGTGCTCAAAATAGTTATAGCCTCGATATAATAATTGAACGCACAATTAGGAGAGCTTCTTAATTAAAAGCCATAATTCCTTAAAGAATCATGAAATCTTTTTCCTTTTTTCTATACCAGGTATCCGTCCGGAGCAGGTAGTCCTTTTTCTTCATTGCAACCGAGCTTGAGTCCGAGCCATTGTACGGCCCTTCCTCCTGATCCAGCGGACATTCTTCACGCAAAGAAAGGTGAGTCCTTAGGCGTTTTTTCTTTTTTTCTATATCACCCTCAGACTGACTTATCGACGGATGATCCTTTTGAACCTTCGCTCATCGTTTTTAGACGCGCTTTTCCCAGAATAATAATTCTCTCTTTTATAATAAGATTACATTGTTAGAGTCTCGGTATCAAAGTCGCACGTTACAGAAAGATTTATAATCGCGATGCTTTTATATTTCCTCGAAAAATCGTAAACATATCCTCATTGAAGAGGTCGTTACTTAGTATTCAACAATGTAATCATATATAAAATTTTAAATTAAAAGTTTGCCCTTTTATATCAAATTTACGCAAGCACCACAGCCAATAACTTAAAGATACAACGCTTCGTTAAACAAATCAGAAAAAATAAGAAAATAAAACCGGTCGAAGCAATAGAGCAATGTGACTCAAAAAATTTCGCACTTCTCGGAAAAAAGAGAAAAAAAAACACTAGCCGTTGTGCGGTGACGGGTGATAAAAATGAGGAAAAATAAGATAGGCGCCGCGCGGCGCCAGCGAAACGTGCCGTGTCAGGGGCGCGATCGTACACCGCGGCGGGCCGGCGCGCCTGCGGCTCGGCCCCCGACCGCAAATCCGCAGTACTCTGCCCACGCCTACCAACGCGGCCGCGCACGTGCGCGAAAACTTTGTGGAAAACGGACCGCGAGCCTGCCAGCGCTTCGTGTCGATGCCGTCATTTTGTTTTAGATAAAACGAGTATAAAAAGATTGTTCTACTTTCAAAATATATATCAATATAAATAAATTTTAATTACAAGGAACGGTGTAAAGATATAATATACAAAATATCCCGTAGTTTATATGAAGAAATGTTAACTTCAAAAAAATTACACTAAACATTTTAAGAATAATAAATAATACAATTAGAAACATTTTTAAAAAATTACACCTAAAAAATTTAATCAGTTGGTTAATCTCTTTAATTCGTCGTTTGTAAATGAAAAAATTTCTTTAAACCCTAAAAATTTTCAACACACAATAGGAGCGCGCGAATTATCCTCTGGTGGAGCGATTCAAAAACACTCGGCGGCAATATCCGCGTATCATAATAATAATTCAACACGTAATAACCGTGCGCCTATGACTGTGTGCAGGCAGCATCAGAGGATCCGCGGGGGTGCGCGCGTGGAAAGGGAATGGAGGGCGCCCGAGAGACATAAAGCCGCTCACGGATGGGTAATCGCGTGTATGACCGCCACTGCCCGCCAGAGGTGCAACGGCCCCTGACGCACGCGGCTTTAATTAATTAATCCGCGCAAAACGGGCCTTCGCGTATACACCCCCGCCCTCGGCTCCCCACCCCACAACCCGCGCGTTGTACATAATACTAATATCAATGTAATTCGCGCGAGCTCGGTGCTTTTGACGCCGCGCATTGTGCCGTTATTATGCGAGCGCGCGTGTGCGAGAGACCGGACGAGTTATACACGGGAGGCTGGACGCCGCGAAAGCAGCGGCCCTACGCCCGCGCGTTTTTGGCCGAATACGAGCGACCGGAGTGCTTTGTCTCAGCCCTCCATGCCCTGGCTTTATCGCGATCGCTCATGTTTAAGAGAGCCGCGGTGTGTTCCTGCTTTTAATGTACAATTGATTGTGTGAAACTCTTTTTTTTATGTTTGGGATGATAATACTAATTTTAATGAGAACATTGAAGAAGCAGTAATAAATATATTCAGGAATTTTTTAACCAATTGTAGCATTTATCAATGTTTTATCAACTCAAATTTCATTCAAATTTTTGTTACTATTTAACCGGCCATATACTATAAAAATTTAAAATATACTTTGTGAAATTTTTATAATGATGAAACAGTAGAAAGAATAATAATAGAGTATTCATGAACTACAATGATCAATAAAACTGTCATATTGTACCTTTCATTCACTTTGTCTAGTTTTCTTTTCTCGACCCTCTTGATTCGCTCCCTTTCTGCGTCTTCCATTTTTCGCACCCTCTCTTGAATCAAAGTAAGCTTCTAATTCGTTGATATCAGTGCGATCCCCTTTTGAGGTTACTGTGAAAGCGCAATGTGGGATCCTTTTATTAGAACAAATTCGCGCTGTTTGCTTCTGTTGTTGTACACATGAACTGTGTCCAAAATTATGTGACCTAAAAGTAACATTTATTATGAAAATAATTAATGCAGCATGCAAAATTGAATTATTACAATACATTTTGAATGAAAAGTACATTTAACATAAGCTAAATTATTTAATAAAAAAACACTAGTTATCAATAGTTTGATTTAAATATGTTAATAAATAACTAATATTTATTTATTTTTAAATTTAACAAGCTTGAAATGTTTGAAGTCTTTTAGTTTCCCAAAATTTTGATGTTAAAGGCTTAAAAATCTATTTTAAAAAATAACAAAAACATTTCACCGTTTAACAGTTTGCGCTCAGAGTTGTTTTCTGCCGGTACAGAGGCCGATGCAAGCATACGAAGAGTGAGAGAGCAAGACAGAAAGAGAGAGCGGGCTATCCCTTTGGCGGCACACATCAAACGCGAAATTTCTTTTTGCTTCGACTCTCTCTTTCTCTATCTCTCCCGGGGAGTGTCACGAGCAGAGCCACCCTCAAGAGAAAGGATCTTCTCGCGCCGACAGGGCTCTCTCTCTCTCTCTCTCTCTCTCTCTCTCTCTCTCTCTCTCGCTCTCACACACTCACACTCTCAGTCTCTGTCGCTCTTGTTCTATCGTGTACTAGCAGCGTTAAAAATACCCGACACAACTCGTGCCGACGGCTCGGTGTAATTTTAGCGCGCGATAATCGATCGGCGATTTCCACCCTGGATGACGTGTGCCTTCGTATGTATACGTGTGTACTGAGGGTATTACACTGAGCGCATACTTAAAGTATACATTACAGTACAGAGGACAAGTACTTACGTTGCATTTTTCTTTTCAAAAATCTTTGGCCTCTTCCATTCTTCTGTTTGTACCGCAGTCGATATTATAATATATCCAGTACCTAAAAAACAAAATAATTTAGAGTCCAATTTACAATATTACGGAAAATTTTTTGATACTGCATACAATTGTATACAAAAGTATTTGTAACAATTTATTTAAAAAATTTTAAAATAGATATTCGTATAATTATATTACTTTTAATTTTTTATTTGTAAAATTAATTAAACTATTTTGAATCTATTTTGAATTTAATTCAAATTACTATGGCATTGTATTAGGACCACATTTTAAACCCGTACTTAAAAAACAAAATAATGTAGAGTACATTTTATAATATTACAGAAAATTGAATGATACTGTATACAATTGTATGTAAAGTATTTGAAACCAATATTTTATTTTAAAAAAATTATAATAAATATTCGTATAATATTAATTTTAATCTTTTGAAATTATATAATTGTAAAATTAATTAAAATGAATGAAACTTTTAATCTATTTTGATTCAAATTTTTATAGTAATTAGATCCATGTTTTAAGCAAATCCCATAACTGATAATCGTGCGATACAAAAATCAGATAATTATTGCAACAAATTTAGACCGACTGCCTGAGAAAAATTTAATAATCTATTGAGATCTATACCTCTAGTGCGGAAAACGTTTGAAACGGACGTGTCGAAGCCTTTGGAGGCGCACTGCCTCCGCAAGTACGTAGGTACAGCCTGTAGTTTGCCATCATGGATGAAAAGAAACTGTTCAGGGTCTATTCGGTAACCGGACAGTTTGCGTGTGCGAGCAATCAAATATGGTAACCGTTGCGGTAACTCAGACGCATGCAAACCCTCAGGGCCGGATTACCGATCGACAGGGGTGCGATTGCCGTGGCGTTGCCGTTTATGAGATAAACCGACTATCCAATACGCTACCCTTTTGCTAATATTTCCTTTGTGTATCTTCTTGAATATTTCTAACACCATTAACTTGAGTCAATCCTACAAAGATGTGAAAAGACTTTTATAAATTCCTTAATCAAATAAAAAAATTAAATTAAAATTATATGAAAAAAATTATAATTTGTAGTACACGAGATGTATGATTTAAGCCATTTTTTAAAAGCAAATATCTAAATACCTATCAACATCAAAAGGTCTGTAGACCATGAAGAAAAAAAGGCGACTGCTCCAGCAGCATGTCTCCTTCCGCCAATATAAAGGCGCATGTAAACGTACGCCCGGGGGTGGCTGTGGCAGACGCAAGGAAGCGGGGCGGCAAGCCCTTCCACGCCCAGGGCCACAAAGCCAAACGAAAGCAGATTACGGCGCAATCATTGCGCGCGACTCAGGAATACTCAAGGGACGCGTTCTCGCTGCTCTCCCGTGCGACCCCTGAACTTTGGAAAGATACGCTCAGCCCAATAGTGCAGTTGAACTATAAGATCCAGGTTGTACAGTGGCATTGGAGTTTAATTGATGGGTGCATTGAGTTTACTGCATCACTGAAAAATTACAACAAATTAAGTAAATACTAGTGTTTATGAAGTATAACATATATAAAATTCTAACATTGTCTTAAAAATATTAAATTATTAATAAATAATATAAGTAATGACCAGATAAACTAGTGTTCTAGACTATTATAAAACTTTTGTATAGTCTTTACAAATTGATCAGATTCAATTATTTGTCTAAAATCTATCCGATTAATTATGTTTGGAAAGTTTATTGAATAATTAATGTAGACTGAAAGATATCGTTCAATTTCAATGATAAACCAGCCTATATAAATAAAATAAACAGTGTCCTCTTAAACCAGTCATATAGTATTTTAAAAATTTTGTAGTCTTTATCAATTGATCAGATTCAATTATTTGTCTAAAATCTATCCGATTCATTATGTTTGGAAAGTTTATTGAATAATTAGTGTAGACTGAAAGATATTGTTCAATTTCAACGATAAACCAGCATATATGAATAAAATAAGCAGCGTCCGCTTAAACCAGTCTTATATAGGATTTTAAAAATTTTGCATAGTCTTTATAAATTGATCAGATTCAATTATTTGTTTAAAATCTATCTGATTCATTATGTTTGAAAAGTTTATTGAATAATTAATGTAGACTGAAAGATATCGTTCAATTTCAACAATAGACCAGCCTATATAAATAAGCAGCATCCGCTTAGACCAGTCTTATACAGTATTTTAAAAATTTTGTATATTCTTTGTAAATTGGCCAGATTAATTTATTTTTTTTAAATTTATTGAGTAATCAATATTGGATGAAAGATATCGTTGAGTTTATCCTATAACGCAGCCTACAAACTAACCATTAGGATAATTAGTGATATTTGTCTCAAAAAAATAAATTAAATACATTTACTAATTGACCATTAAAATTGATTATGTGATGTAATTTATATTATACAATAGTAGTATAAAGTTCACTAAAAAAAAAGATATCCCTATCTTATATGAAAACATTTTAGAAAATCTTAACGTTTCTTGCACGTTGGTCATTGGTATAACTAGATATTATTTCATTACATATATTGATTGACATTCACAATTGTTTATTAATTTATTTAATTTTATTATACTTTGAGTATGCCATTAATTGTCTAATCTGTTAAAATAATTCAACTACAAGTCGTTATGCATCCGTATGTATCATTACAAGTCAGTTGTTATGAATCGTTCTTTATCGTAACTAAAGTGTTCGATTGAACCTCACAAAATTTAGATTTTAGAAAAATAATTAAATAAATAAAGCTTGGTAATACCACTACTGTAGTCTCAGGGTTGTCGTTTGGGTACTCTACTATTACGACTGTTCAACTTTGTATTAAACGAGTCAATAAAGCTCGGTAATACCACTACTGTAGTCTCAGGGTTGTCGTTTGGGTACTTTACTATTACAACTGTTCAACTTTGTATTAAACGAGTCAATAAAGCTCGGTAATACAACTACTATAGTCTCAGGGTTGTCGTTTGGGTACTTTACTATTACAACTGTTCAACTTTGTATTAAACGAGTCAATCAAGTGCAACTCGAATAGATACTATCAGGTATTAGTCGAGTGGATTAAGCAAAGGTCGAAAAAAGATATAAAACATAAATATATATTAATCTAATGGATTGTATTACAAAGCTACAAATTAT
Source organism: Eurytoma adleriae (assembly GCA_900480045.1). Classification (NCBI taxonomy): domain Eukaryota; kingdom Metazoa; phylum Arthropoda; class Insecta; order Hymenoptera; family Eurytomidae; genus Eurytoma; species Eurytoma adleriae. The sequence continues at coordinate 43,080 of UXGC01000373.1, forward strand.
TAACATGCAGATATCCCCCCCCCTCCCCCTCCACTTCCGTGGGCACACCTGTGGTGCCAGCACTAGTACCAGAATATATAGAAAATAAATTAAAATATTTTATAATAATGGCTAAATTATTTTAAAAATTGTGCCCAACAAGAGGACGGTGAGGTATCTATACTTAGAATGTACCATTATACTGTCGCAAAGGTCTAACCTTGAAACCGACCACCACAAAAAATTTTCATAAAATAATACTAATTTTTATTAATAATTAATAAAAAAATAATAATAATTAATTAAATATGCCGCGGTAAGTCGAATATGTACATATTTGCAAAACTTACCGACCACCAACGAGTGCACCCTCACCCTCGGACTCCTCCCACCAGACTGAGCTCCTGCCGCCTGGCGTGGAGGCCGCGGGGCCCGGCGACGCGGGAACTACTTTGGCGGCGCGCGGCGGCGCGACCGCGGCGCTCACTCCCCGCTACTACGCGCGGAAAAAATGTATTAAATTACTGGAAGATAACCGCGGGATTACCGATCAAAATAAAAATTTTCACTAAAAAAGGACTAAATGCTATTAATAATTAATAAAAATATAATAATTATGGGAGATAATTTATCAAAATATTTTATAATGTGGCTTAATTATGTTAAATATACCAAAATAATGTATCATTACACTGCCGCGAAGGTCTAAGTTTGATGCCAGCCGCGGCAAAAATTTTCAAAAAAAAATAATAATTATTATTAATAATTAATAAAAAACAATAATTAATTAATTAATATGCCGCAGTAAGTCGAATATGCACATATTTGTAAAACTTACCGACCACCAGCGAGCGCACCCTCACCCTCCGACACCTCCCGCCAGACTGAGCTCCGGCGCCCGGCGCCAAGGCCCGGCGGCGCGGGAACTACTTACGCCGCGCGCGGCGGCGCGACCGCGGCGCTCACTCACCGCTACTACGCGGAGGCGAAATACTCCTACGAGTAATTTTTATTAACTTAATGATAAAAATTAGCAAAAAAAGCATTAAATATGCAACAAGGGGAACATGTAAATAATGTACATGCACTAAAATAGTGGGAAATATACGTAATTAACCGTGAACAAGGGCAAACTTGTGGGACTACATGGGGCGACTATGTGCTGCATACGATCAATAATGATCGAATTTTCTGGAATATTTGCACATTATTAGACCTAATACATGATGTATGTCGAAAATATTCACAGGAATATGCGATTTTTGGCTGTAAAAAGGGACTAGGGTAGTTAGGCCTATGGCACTCCATGGGGCGACGATGTGCTGAATACGATCAATAATGATCGAATATTCTGCAATTTTTGCACATTATTAGACCTAAAACATGACGTGTGTCGAAAATATACACACGAATATGCGATTTTTGGCTTTAAAAAGGGGCTAGAGCAGTTAGTCCTATGGCACTCCATGGGGCGACTATGTGCTGCATACGATCAATAATGATCGAATATTCTGCAATTTTTGCACATTATTAGGTCTAAAACATGAGGTGCATCAAAAAGATGCATGCAAATATGCGATTTTTGGCTTTAAAAAGGGGCTAGAGCAGTTAGTCCTATGGCACTCCATGGGGCGACTATGTGCTGAATACGATCAATAATGATCGAATATTCTGCAATTTTTGCACATTATTAGGCCTAAAACATGACGTGCATCGAAAAGATGTACACGAATATGCGATTTTTGGCTTTAAAAATGGACTAGGGTAGTTAGGCCTATGGCACTCCATGGGGCGACTATGTGCTGAATACGATCAATAATGATCGAGTATTCTAGAATGTTTACAAATTAATAGGCCTAAAACATGCCGTGCATCGAAAGTATGTACACGAATATGCGATATTTGGCTGTACAAATGTCAGAATATCGCATAAAATACGCTACTTTCGTGCACCATAAGCTTGTGAATGTCTATTCCGTGACTATCAGTCTAATATGATGAATAATCAATTATGACGAGAATAATAATCATGAGTAAATACAGGACATTCGGCTGTACAAAGCCCGCAATCTAAAACTAAATCGTCGAAAACCGAGAGATTACTCCCGGCGACAAAACGGCCAACGAAAGTAGCAGTCCATCGACAAAGCGCGAGCGTCGCGACAAAGCTCCAAAGAGCCAAGCGAAAAACCGTGAGCGTCCCGTTCCCGGGTGGCATTCGCGGCGCTGCGAAAAGGCAGCCCACGTCCTCCGAAGGCGAGCCTCGCGCTGCACGCCCGCGCGCAAGTAATCGATCAAAAGTACGAGCAACAGACTCCGAGACGTCGTAAAAAAGAAGAGGGGGAGAAAAAAAACGAGAACGAGACGGAACAATGCGGAAGAGACGCGGGCCCTGAAAAAAAAAACCTCCCTCGCATCGTTCAGCCGGCAATCGGCATAAAGGAGCCAGGGGGAGGAGGTGGGCAGGAGGGAAAAAGCCGCGCGGGAGATAAGCGCGGAGACGGGCGCGCGACAATGACTCCGCGAGGCTGCCGCTGCTGCCGGCATTGTCGCTTCGCCGGCGGAAGAATTTTTTCGCGGGGGAAGCACCCGCGCCCCCCATTGTTCCGCCTTGCGAGACCGAGCCCCCGTCTACCACGCGTCACCTGCCGCGATCGACGGAGGCCGGACTGCGCCGGGATTTCGCGAGTCGACTCCAAAGGGTACGCTCTGCTTTGGGGGTGGCTTTGCGACTGTCGCAAACCTTTGGGGATTTCGTGCGTCTTTTCCCTGCTGCAAGCGAGCGCGACGATTTTCTGGGGTGTAGGACTCATACTTGGGAATTATAGAATGTTCCTCTTACGTTAGGTACAGTTTTTCCCAGGCTACTTAATTGCATCAATAGCAATTTAAATGCATAATTCTTAAAAACTTAGTTGATTATTAACATAAAATCAATTTAAACCAAGCCTTTTATCATATTTCATGTTTATGATATTCTTGACTAAAGTCTAATCTTATTTATGTCGTTAATTAATTAATACCATTTTTGAAATTTGTATTTAAATACTAAATACATCTAATATTAATTTATTTATAATATAAACAGTAATAATATAAAACAGTAATATAGATAAGTGAATCTACTCAAAAACATGTACAGATATCTTTTGACAGTAATAATCTATGAATCAAAAATAATATATCACTTAAAAACTAAAACTTAAAACTAAATACAATGTGTGCAAATTTTACAAATAAGTGTAGTTACAAATTAGCTTTACCTAATGATAAATATACAGAAATTAATTTGGGTGTATAACTTAAAAAGTAAAACTTAAAATTAAATACAATTGGTGCGAATTTTACAAATAATTATAGTTATAAATTAACTTTACCTAATGATATGTACACAGAAATTAATTTGGACGTATAACTTAAAAAGTAAAACTTAAAAATATAACTATAAAACTTAAAAGTATAACTTTAAAAGTAAAATTAAATACAATTGGTACGAATTTTACAAATAAGTAGTTGCGTTGCCTAATGATGTGTACGTAAAAATTAATTTGTACATATAAATTAAAAATTAAAACTGAAAACTAAATACAAATTATGCCCAAAATTGTATAAATAAGTTGTACGTACATACCATTAGACAACGTATTGCCTAATGGTATTATACAGATAAATTAGTTTACATATTTTTTTTAACAATTATTGTTTCACTATCATTATTAAAAAATTTCTAACAAAATATCACATTCTAACAGAAAAAAATTCATCTCGAGATCTTGTCTTCTAATAAAATCGGATAGCATTACAAGAAAGAGGCCTCGCGGCGCCTGCACGCGTGCCTCCCGCCGGCGGAGGTCTCGAGGCGCTCTCGTTTCGCCGCTTCACAATGCCTCCCGTCTCTCCTCGGAGGCCATCATTGTCTCTTGGCCCATCCTCCGACTACTCGCTCTTTTTCCCTCCTCTCGCGGGGCACCGCCATTTTACGCGCACGCGAGTCCTTTGCTACACGTTTACACAATAGCCCTGCATCTCGCGGACTCGTGGCTTTTCTTTCGAACTTTCCCACGGGACTCGCTCTTTACGCCCCCACGAGTACTCACGGGAGTCTTTGTTTCAGATGCGCAAGGCTTCCTTTGAGCAATTTTCCTTCGCGAACTAGAGTCACACACGTGAATATTCCGTTAGCGTTAATGATGGCTCGAATTTAATTTAATGCACACTATCTCTTTCGCAGATGCTTTTACATATTTATGAATACAGAATCGTTTCCACATATAAAAACAGATGTAACGAATATCCCGTAGTACAAACATAAGAAAAAAAGGGCGTGATGTCACAACATTGCAATGCCGCTTGAGAAAAAAAAAATAAATAAAAACGAGCGCAAGGCCTTGTCGGCAGTCCGACCCCGTTGCGCACGTCGCCTCGCGGCTCCTATACGGCGGTCTCAGATAATTAACGGCCGATAAGGATGTCCCCGGGCGCAAGAAAAGACGCCGCCCGCTCCCTCCCCCCGTCGGCGCATGCAGGCTCGGGGCTCGCGCAGTGTCACATATATATGCATTGGATGTCGCAGGTCAGTGAGCCGTCGGTTCGGCTCGAGCGTCAGCCGGCCGACGACGGCGACATGTCAGCGGCTCCGATTTATCGGGCCCGTCAATCTCGCCTCGGCTGACCTCCCGCTCGCTCTCGGATTACTCTCCGCACGCGCGCCCTACCTTCCCGCGCGCGACTCGGAGGCGATATCCCACCCCGCGCTCCCTCGGCAAATCTCGCGGCCAATCTGAGCCGCAGGTTCCCTACCTACGACGCGACCGCAGCCACGGAGATATACATCGGCGCATTATACGCGAGGTTTGCCCGCGACATAATGCGATCCCGACGAGGGTGCGCTATAACGTAGTTTTTATCGCTGCGCATCGACTCGCCGCGCCAAGGTTTCTCTCCTGCGTGTGCGATCGAGCCTGCACGCGCCTCTTTTCTCTCTCCCCGCGGGAGCTGGCTAAACAGTGCGCCAGATCTCGTTCGATTTGACATGTGAATTATGATAATTAGGAGATGAAAATTGCTCTTGTAGAAATTGACGTTGAATCTTTTTTGTGCGGTATGCGTGTACGTGAACGACTGCGGAAAAAACACGTTTCTATATACAATAATGCGCAAGAGAAAAACATTGCATTAAAAAAACTCATATCTATCAAATAGACCAGTACGTAAAAAAAGGCTACAATAAATCGGTATAATTACGAATAAATCTGACAGCATCAGTCGCTCCCGTCGGATAGGCAAACGAACCCCTCAGACGCAATCGAAAAAAAAGAGCTCGGCCATTCGGATCAGTCGGCGTATTAATATTTCCGAGCGAGAACACACGATACGCAAATTTCGAGGCTTGTCATGTACAAGCGCGGCCGCGGCCTCACCGCCGCGCGAATCCGATCCGAGCGAGTGGGATCGCGGGCAGCACTATTCGCGCCGCCCGTAATCGTCCGTGCCCGCGCGCGTTTAAAGCGATATTTCGGCCGGCCCTCACGGCGGCGCATCTGCTCGCGGATATTTCGTCGGACCAATATACGCGCGCGTTTATCGGCGATCCGCTCTATGCAATCCTCCGCTTATAATCGGCTTTGTGCGGACCTGCGCCGGCCGCTTTGTGCCCGATCATTTTCCCCGGATTACTTCTTCTTCGCTGTGCTCTTTGTCCGCTCGTTTGTTGCCCCGCTGTATTTTTATTTTTTTTATTTTTTTGCGAACGATGATTTTTTTATTCGCCCGGACGTTTCGACGTTTTCGCCCGATTGATCCGATCATCGCGATGCGTTTCTCCCGATCGCCGATGTATGAAGAATGATTTGGAAAAACGTATTTCTCGTTTTTTTCACATACAGCTCGGCAGCTCTAATTCCGTAATATCAATTCTATCAAAAATTCATACAAAAAAGAAATCAGCGTGTACGAGCTGGTTATGTTTTTCAAACGTTTATGTCCACTATATAAATATCGCGCAGAAAAAGCGCGAAATTTGAACGAGAGCACCGGCGGGAAAACGAGGACTGTAAAGAATTGCGCGCTCGATTAAACGGGTGTACATAGCGGCATTGCACTTTTTTCCGCAGGCGATGGCGTTGCACGTGCCGGCAGTCTCGGTTTTTCCTCGAGCTCCTCGCCACTTGCGGTTAACCGATCGCCCGGCGAAAAGTGTCATTCTGGCGCGCGGTGGTAGGTATATACACCCGAGTCACTTCGACAGCAACGCGGTACTTTTGAGATCAAATTACGAGCCGGGACGAGAGTCGAGCCTGCATAATCGAGAATTCCTCGAATTCTCCCTTTCCCCCTACCCTTCTTGATCGTCGTTCGTTTTATTCGAAAACTGCGTCGAAAACCTGTCATCGGCGTATTATAACTTTTAGTGACCTAAATAGCGATAAAATAAACGCGTACTGATATTTTAATTGCTATCTTTACTATCTTTCTTTCACAAAGATATTTTGCTCTCTTTCTCAAAGGATAATAAATTTGATTTTGTTACTTTATGCAGTTGGTGTTCTATTACTATCGAACCTATTGGTAATCCCAACTAGTGAAACTACTATCGTAAAAGTATTTAGATTGCGACGACTGTAGGACCCAAATCAATCGTTTGAAATGCATAACAAAAAGTCATTCCATATCTCAATCCTCAATTTCCAACGCAAGAACGGAGCTGCCGAACGAACGACAGACTCGTCGGCGAGCCCATCAGCAGCGGTTGACGCGTGTGACGGATCAGTCGCGCGATTCGCCCCGGCTATTCCGCGCGCCGGCGCTCCGGTCCACTGACAATAATCAAGCGCGTCAGATTCGCAGGGCTGCGCGCTATTCGTACACAAAAGAGGGCTGCATCCGCACAAGCGCTCGCGCTCTCCGCATGGTTCTGGACACAGCTAGGAGCAGCCTGCAAGGTTTCTTGATCACGTGAGGACGTAAATCTCAGAGCTGCGGAGCTCTCGGTAGCAACATTGCGGTAGTATCACGCTGCAATTTACATTATTTCCTTCTTCGGTTACTTCACTGCGTTTTTGTAGAGACTGCACTTTCCACATACTTTCTATCAATCGCTGCGGGTATTTTATTGTGGACCATCATAGGACATAAATCCTACACCTTTCGTTGCTAAAAGAATGAATTTTTCAATTATCAATACTGAATGATTATTATATTGAATGGTATGTTACTTACATTTGTCTGATAGTACTGCTTCAAAGCCATCTTTTACACTAATATAAATACGTCGCCAATAGCTTCATCTTTAAATTCAAGATGCTTTACAGCATGCACTGAAAGTATATTACAAATCAGATCTAGATTAGTTGCTTTATAAATCAAAAATACTCTTATATTAAAAAAAGACTCATTACCTATCTAAAAAGTTATTTGAATATCCAAAATAATCTTCAGATGTGACTAATTTTATTACACCTCCTCTTAAGTTTGTAGCTGCCATTAATACTTCTTGCTTGTGTGCATCAAGTAACCAATTTTAAGCAATGTTAAATGTACCTTCATTGAAGATCGATTGGCTTGACTAATATGTGTAAAATTTGCACTTTAATTTATATAGTTTAATAAATGATATAAAAATAACAATAAAAAAAATATTTTATTAAGCCATAGTAAAGGAATATACCACTTACCAGTTTCTGTAGTTAAATGATAGTACTTACCTATGTAGATTATTTTATAATAAATAGCTGTATAAACATGGCAGTATATTATAAATTTAAAAAATGAATTGCCATATTTGCTACCTTACAGGGTGGTTTTATAATATGCAAATATGCTTTGGAAATCTCCATCCAGAATAAAACTTAGTCAATCACAGCACTCAGACAAATTTTGCATCTTTGCCCCACAGTACTGTGAACGACAGAAGTATTACTTTAAATTAAATCTTTTAAAAATAAAACTTTAAAACATATATTTTATCTAATTTTTACTTGATTTCTAATAATAATTGTTAATGTATTTGAAATATTTAGATACTTCTCTACCTAAAAAATATTGGTCGAAAAACTATTCTATTAATGCCTTGGTTTGAAAATACTTTTAAAATTAAAATTTTAACATTAATTAATAATTATCTTGATGCAAACATGATTGGAAGAATTAATTATCATCTAAAAAACTGTTTATTGCAAATCTGTCTTTGCTTTGTACCTATCAAATATGCTATTAATTCTTATCTATTACACATGCAAGAATTTTTAATTAATTTTAAAGCCTGAGAATTTATTTTACACATTCTTCATAATGCTTCTTTTGAAAAGAATTATTTTGATAAAATGAATTGAAAAACTTATTTGTATCAAAAAGTAACAATTCATTCTTCAGTATTTATTAGACATTTTAATTAAAAATTTTAAATCTACTGTTATAGGATATTGCATAAAAAATTAATTCTTATTGTATTTCAATTTTAACACTTAATTAAAAAGACATTTTTAAGAATTAAATGCTATAAAAAGCTTGATAAATGAATTATTTAAAATAGTAAAACATCTTACCTTTAAAAATTGCAGTGGTACTTTATATAACAGTTGGTAGCTGAACCAGGAATTGAAATTCCCTAAGAATCGGCCCAGACTGTAACAGATAGCAGGCACTATCCGGTATTCTTCCAAAATTATCTAGATTAATAAATTAAAATTTTAATACTTAATTAAAATATATGAATAATATAAAATACTAAAATATCTCACCATTAAGAATTGCATTAGTGCATATAGACAGCAGCGCATAGCCAGATATTGAAATTCCTTAGGTATACCCAGAATTCTTATCTGTAAAATTACTTAGATTAATATATTCAACTTTGAGACTTAATTAAAGAGAAATTATGACATAAATACAATATAAAGTTTGATAAATAAATTACTTATTAATAAAATAGTAAACAATCTTACCATTATGAATTACACTAGCCTTGCACACAACAGCTCCTTATTGAAATTCCTCAGGTAGGCCAAGGAACAGCTGCTTATTGGAATTCCTCAGGTAGGCCGAGAGTTCTATTTTATAAAATTACCTTGATTAATATAATAACGAACAGAATAACTATGTTTGGGGCCCAGAAAACTGTTAATTAATCAATTCTGTGTGTACTCGAGTCGCTCTCGCGATGTGACCAATAAGCAATGTACACAGCCTAAAATGTTTTTAAGAATCTCTCTAATTTGATGATTTTATTGTTTTAATCTTTTTAATGTACTTAAAAACCAATTAGAATATACTTTCTAGCAATAAAATGTAAATATATAAGCCGGAAAGTTGCCCTGTTAGAAATACAATAGGCGCCGTTTACATTAGATGCATATTTACCTTACTAATACTTGCTACCGCTCAAAATCGACTTTGAACTTTGAAAAAATGCTTGGATCTTCTCGAAATGATTGATAATAACGTTTCTCAAACGTAAATTAAACGCCAAAAGCCGAGGACCATCCGTCAATGTATGCAGAGTATTGCCCTTTGTCCGCCATTTTGTTCTTTTGCTCGCGAAGCCGCGACTGGAGATTGGCATGCCTGCGAATGTAATGTCAAGCGCGGGAGGCTCTCGCTGGAGCTTCTGAGTTCTGACAGAGCTTTTAACGCCTCGCGATCCAGAAAGAGCGAGCACACGAGTTGTATACCTATAGCGCCCTACACTATAGGTATACAACAATACAGCTTGCGAATTCGCGCAGGTGTCCGAATCCAATATAGAGTTCGATCTTTAACTTTTATATTGGGCGCCTTTTTATTTAAAATTGTTTATTTTTTGCAATTTAAGTAATATAATTTAATTCAGCACTTAATTGTTAGGTATTTTATTTTAATCTCACGCAAACGATCTGCTTTAATTTTTTTGCGGTAAGTGATTTAAAATCTGTTTTTCTCTTTTAAAATATTTACTTTTTATTCATTTTGACTCAATTTTTCTTTCCGGAGAAATCAGAAAATTTATATTTAAGTCATAAAAATATATGATGTGCAGCAAGGGCTAGTAGTCTTTTTGACCTCGTGCGCATTTCAGCTCTGTTTTACATTATCCCCAATTGGTCTCCACCGGAGCAATTGCGAGCGATGCTTGCACACCGTAGCGCCGAAAAATATTTACCCAGTCCCGATCAGAAGCCCCGAGCGTCCCGCAACACTGAAGCAGAAGATAAAACAAGCCGAGTCCCGAAGAACTCGGCGGGAGTCGATTATACCGGCCTCCGGGCAATAGCAGCGATCCCGCGCACTCCTCATCCTTGGGGGGACCGGTGCCACGGGCGGGCCTCGAGGTTCCCATAGTCGATGCCCGGGGTTAAGGGGGGCCTCCCGCTATTTTCTTAATGTCGAGGACCGGGGTGCGAGCATAATGGAGCGCGAACAGCGGGAGAGCGCGGATCCGCGGCCGCGATTCCTACGAGGCACATGCGTCCTTCCTGCAGTCTACTCAGCAACTTTTCTTATCTTGATATTTTATATTTGCTGTAGGATCCTTTTTAAATTAATTTCTGTTTTCGTAATACTGCACAGAGACTTCAACTTAAAATAATTTGTACATAATGTTTTTTCGACAACGAATAATGATTATAATTAGAAATAATAATTATAATAAGTACGATTAAAATATCAATTGTAATTTTTATAAAACGAATAAATTTATTTTGCGGGATTATACAAGATATGTTCAGATATAAACTGAGGACAAAATCCATTCAGACAAAACCACTTCCCTTCACTCTTAAGAAGGTTGCAGAACAACTAGCGGCATGGGGCGATATTTCACGCAGCGATTCCCAAGCGAGACAAAAGACCTCGAAAAAATTCTTACATGGGTTGCATTTTTGCGCAGATACTTCCTTTAGTCGCTAATTTTTACAATATACGAATAAAGAAACAAGACTTGTACTGTAACACAGATACTAACGCATTAAATGTACGATTTTTTGCTGCCTGAGTTATAATAGTTGTTCATTGTTCAATTTTTAATTAAGTAAAAACAAATTGATACAAGAATTATATACTTAGTACAATTAGCAAAAATTCTCGTGAGTGCACCGGATGTTTCATTAACATTTTAAATTTTGAATTTACTTAAATTTTGATATATGAGACTTCCTTTCTTACATCTTCGTGGTTACTGCACTACGGTGTCGATTTTTATCACGTATTATGTTACTCTACTGGTCTATTCACTTTTGATTCCAAACAAAAGAACTGTACATTTTTAAGTTCACAATTTTATGTAACACATTATCTTATTTGCATTTCTAATTTTAGTTTCTAACTCTACTGCATAACTTAAATAAACGCAATCTTACATAGTAAAGAAAAGACAAAAATTAACAATGTTCAAATTTTTTTTAAACTTTTATCATCGTGAAACCGTCGATTCCGCCAAAAACTGAACGCAAGCGTCGAGGTGACAAAATATCCGCAAACACTCATCCATCTTGGGAACTTGGTCCACGGAGTCGGAGGGCGCAGGGGCGAGCGCGCGTCGGCTTGTTTTCGGAAACGAAACTTCACCGTAGAGTTTTCAATCCTATAAGGCTCCGTCTCGCCACCCCCTTCCTTCGCTGCACGGGGGCGGCTGCGGCCCTCCCCATTGGCCGGCGGCAGCCGGTGCGCCCCTTTCCCGACCCTCCGCCAGGATATTAATTTTTCCGGAAGTTGCCCCCGCGCGACTTTCAATCCGGTATCCAGCGTCCCCCCGGTGACTTTTTCTCAACGAGGCCGCTCTTTTTTTGCGCGTCCACTTCCCTCTTTTTTTTTGCTCGTCGCGGAGATTTCATTTTAGGCGAGACTGCGAAAAAAGAGCGCACCGAACGGCTTCTTAATTTGCGCCGGACTGATCCGCATTAGCGGAATTGAACGGCCGGCGCCCGCGTCGCTATTTTCTTCATTATACGCCAAGGGGCGATCCTTTCTTTGTAGGTGGACTTTTTTAATTGCGGGCGATAAAAACATTACCTTCGTCTACTCTCCACGGGGATTTTAAAATAGCGTAGATGGGAATATTGAGATAGAAATGTTGTCTTTCGAAAAAAATGGAAAAAATCCTTACTATTACACAATAGAAACAAAAATTTGAGAAAGGGATACAAAATTTTAATCCTTAAGAGTTATTTTTCTGTGAAATTTTAATACACTCTGGTGTATTAACTACTTAGGCGCAACCAATGACCCAGAAAATCGCATTTACATAAGCGCAAACTATAATTGTTCTATAATTAAACTGTTAATTCGAGCCTTTACACAGTAGCAACGGTCTGTTCACCTGTATAACTCTCGATATTTCCGCGCGTAAATGCAAGGTTGAGAAAAAATTGATTTCGAAGATAACTACCGCCCAAGAAAACAAGCCGAAGTGGCGAGAGTATCTGGAGTCAGACGAAATTTGCTCGGAAGTGGTCAGTGCTCGGTCGGAACTTGGCGGGGCGATCCGCGAAGTTCGGCCGCGGCGGAAGCGCGTTATACGGATCGAGCGGTCAGCGGGGCGATTTAATTATGACGCCCGATTGGTCGACGCTCTCGCGCAATCCCTCCGCGGCGCTTTGATGTCGTGGCCGACGGTTTTCGCGCGGTGAACCTGTTATGCTCCGCTCGAATTACTTTTCTAATTAATCGGTGCTAATATATAGCTATGCTTCGACGGTGGCGATGTACTGTTGACAGTGATAATATAATTGGTTTTTTAAACGATTGTCTTGCACTGTAGTACTATAACTTTAATTTTATGATAAAGATTAATTGCAGTGGATTATTTAAAGAAAATCATTAAATAAATTACTTTAAAAAAACGAAAGTGTTTTTGACTCTAACTTACAAATTCATTTAAAATTTTGGAATACATTTATAAAACTTAAATTATAATTTATAATCACATTAAATAACGAACACCACAGCTGTAAGAAGTGTTTAGCTCTTTATAACATTTAAAAAGATTATAGAAATTACTGTGAAACGGCACTCAACAAATTTAAATTAAATCGGTTACATCGCTGTACATAGATTACAAACGTAAGCACATTAAATCTCTCTCAAAACGTTCGTCCAGCGAGCATCGAAAGCGTGTCGACACGGGCGCGGAATGAAATATATCCTAGCGGTGCAGATTCGCGGCGACGGCACGCGAGATAGTAGTCATGGAAATGAGGAAGCCGAGGCATTTCGATCGAGAGCCGCCAACGGCCTGATGATGTATAGCCCCGCTATCTCTGCGGTTCGGTTTTGCCGCGCGGCCGACGTGCGAGCCCCGGGCTGGCGCGCCGACTTCGCGCGATATTAAATTTCTGAAATTTTGCGGCGGCTTGCGACTATACTCGACCTAGTCATTCACTCACTCACATGATTTCTTTGAATGCCATTTCTTTGTTAAGTCTGAATAGATTCTAATAGATCATTATAGTTTCGTGGTAATTTAATCATCGCATTAAGTTTTGCTAGGTAATGTCAAATGAAACGTTAACAGTGGTAACTCGAAATTTCGTTGAATTAAATTTTATTCTTATCACTAAATTAAGTAGCATATACATCATTTACAAGGGCGGAATGTAGCGACTCACTTTGGAGACTCTCCGAATCCGCGCTTTCATTAAATCTCCAATGTGCTATCGCTAAAACCTAAACCTTTCCCGTTCAAGGGAAAGCGAGGATGTATCTCTCCTCGACTGCGGGCGCTTTATAATTAGCCGTGTACGTGGTGTAGCTCGAGCTCAGTGGCACGACCTGAGCCGGTGTGTCGTGCTGGATCTGCACCTGGGCGAGGGGCTTAATGTCGATCTTGGGAGACTGCACCAGTTTCTGGGGTTTTGATTCGGGGGATGTGATGCTGACAGTTGGCACGGCCGGGGCGGCGGTTACTGCAACCTGCAGGTGTCCTGGGGCGACTTGGAGTTCCTGCAGAGGTGCGTAGGTGTAGATGGGCCCGCGAAGTGGCTCGACGTTCTCGGCGCGGATCTTGGCGAAGTAACGCATGGCCTCGAGGTCCTGGCGGCTCACGTAACGGACGCGCTGGAGGCGCCCGTCCGGAAGCGCCACGTAGTATTCGCCACGCGCCTGCTGTTGCTGCTGCGACTGCTGGGGCTTCTGGTTCTGTCCGTCCAGCTCGGCGTCCTCCTCAAACTCGTTTGTCGCGTTCACTTGCTCGGACTAGGATGAAATTAAATTAGGGCAATTATATTGTATTACAGTACACAACTTATGAACTGCAGGAGTTCAATAAGACTCACCTCAATCTCGGGAAGACCGTTGTCGGTGGTAGGCTCATCAATCTCCGTGACACTGGGGAATTCAGTAGTAGTGTATTCCGGAACAGGGTACTGCTGTTGAGGAGCGCCGTACTGTTGCTGCGGTTGTTGGGGTTGCTGAGGTGCGCCGTATTGCTGCTGGGGTTGCTGGGGTTGCTGGGGTGCACCGTACTGTTGTTGCGGCTGCTGTTGTTGCTGTTGCTGCCTGGCGAACGCCTGAATTTTCAGAGTAGGCAGATTTTGTCGGGGAGCTGGTCCAGCCTGCGATTCAGGGGCGCCGTATTGCTGCTGAGGTTGCTGGGGTGGCCCGTATTGTTGCTGGGGCTGTTGGGGTGGACCATACTGCTGCTGAGGCTGTTGGGGTGGGCCATACTGTTGCTGGGGCTGTTGGGGTGGGCCATAAGAATTGTCGACCTGCTGTTGCTTTTGCTGGCGCTGGGGCAGGTTAAAAGCTGGTCCGTCGGGTTTCCAGCCACTGGGTGCATATGGTCCAGATGCGGTCGTCTCTTCTTGTTGGCGCGCAAACAAGTAACGGGTTTGCTGTTGCTGGCGGTATAGGGGTGGCTCAGCGTATGCCACCGCTGCGAGGAGAGCGAGAGTTACGAATACCTAAAAAGACAATACAATGATAATTATTTGAAATTTTTATATATTTGATTTAATTATGTAAACAAATTATTATCATTAAAAATATGAACATTTTAAAACTAAACATATAAAAAATAATAACAGAATGTTTACGTGGCAAAGTAATTTCATTATACAATAAAATGAATAAGTACTGTATGAAAAAAAAACTATTCATCGAATTTCCTCACGCCCACGTTACAAAATACGCGGAGAGTGCCGTCGATTTCACGAGTGCAATGTGTTACCCGAAAGTAAAACCGATCGTTTGAAAATGGGAAAATCCTGCTGTGTACTGCTATCGCAACTATACGAAGAGGCACTGTACCTTCATGGCTGCTATACCAGTGGTCACTGCAGTGCTGTCGAAGCTCGACTGATTGCCGAAGTCCGTTGGCGTTCGACTATATATACCCGGTGTGGAGTCGCGGACGCGAGTGGCATACCTAATGCCCCGTGCGACCGGCCATGCTTCTGCGTCGCGACATTGGCCTCTTAAAGAAAAAAACGCGTGCGAGCGCTCGCGCGTTGGCTCATCTTCAGCGACCGGGTGCCGAAAAATTCACCTTTGGCCCGTTCGGGTGTTTGCCACAAGGGCACGATTTTAAAGCCCGACGCGCTGGTTCGATATACCGATAGAGGTTTTCAGCAGGTGTGAAATGTGGACAGTCGCTTTTTTTCTGAATGCGACTATTTAAAATTCCTTAAACGGATTTTAGAGCACTCTTTAAGTATATTAAATCCAATATATGTTTGAAACGTGATGTATAATGTATGTAGCCTTTGATATGTTATGTTACAGTTTGAATATTATTGGAATTAGTTATAGGAAGAATTTTTTATATAAATTAAAAGTAAATCAAGATTTACATAAAATGATAAAGTAAACTAATAAGTGATATTAAAAAGTCCCACCTCATCCGTAACCTTAACAAAAAAGCATAAATATCGTTTAAACAACCATTTCTTTCATAGTACACGTGAGTAATCTCCTCACACGTAATCCCTTAAAAAAGAAGGTACAGCAAGGGGTCAGTAGAGAAATCAATATGCACGCGCGAGCGGCGCGTATCATCAGATAATAGCGAAAAATCGCATTATCCGACTCGATCGCAATCTCCGCGACAGCCGCATAGTACGTCGGAATTGTCATTCGCGATGCAGCCGATTACGTACGCGTAATTTTAGCTCCGCGCCGTGGCACATAATGGGCGAGTCATAATCCGGGCGCTCGCTGGCCCATTGCATGCGTGTCGCGTGTCCGCGCGTGGCGAAGCGCCCGCAGCGATTCGGCGCGAGGATATGCTTTGCTCCAGGCTAAGATCAACATCCCGCAGAACCTCGCCCTCTCGGATCTCATTTTTTGCTTTTAAATCGACTGCTGTGTGATTTGAGACAGACCTTTCAAATTTCGTCGTTGACAATTACTAATAGAGATGTGTGCGCAAATTATTTATAATTCATTGTTTATTAGAAATCGATTAATTTTTAATCAACTATATATTGAAATGTCATTTGACTGCTTTTAAAATGTATCAAAAAAATTTTTGTAGACAGTTATTAACAATAAAAATTTTAATTTCGCTCATTCTTGCCAGTAAATTTTGTTTAAAAAAAAAATAAACAATTTCCGGTCATTTCGGAATAGCTGCATACTTTGTCCGCTTTTTTGTGAATTCCTGCAGCGCGCTTAATTATCTAATTGAGCGGCGAAGCTCCGCATGTGTCAGTGCTTACTATAAAGCGATCAGGGCCGAAACCCGAGGTGGCGATCGCCCGGGAATTTATGATGAAGCGTATCCGCCCGCGCCCGCTGAGGGGAAGCCGCCCGACCTTCGCGAGTCCCCGGCGCCGGACGAGAGCGGACTCGCTAAGACATCCATAGGATCCCCTTTTTTTTCGAGGCTCGCACCGTGACATCATCGCGCCTAGAGCCGTGCCGAATTGTGCATTCGACGTGTACACCTCCATCCTCTCCGTTCGGGCTTTTGCGAAACGGAACACACTTTTATCGGTTGTAGGAGTATAAATTTCACATCGCTCCGCTGGATTTTTGCGCGCTTTTTTCTCGCAACCTCGTGATTCAGCGCTGATAAGCAGCTCCGCAAATTGCTTGGAATGATTTGATTATTCATCGAGAAGAAGTGTCCTGCAGTAAATATTAATCGCGCGGCCTGATTGTAACCATGTCACCCATGAATCATGAATGAATATGTTTGATCACCTTCGAGCGAGTTACGCAATCGTAATACTGTCGGTGGCTAAAATTGAAGAACCTATATTTATTACCAATACAGTGCTTTTTTAAATGATAGTAATAAATCGCTGTTATTTTAACAGGGTACATAAATAATTGATTTTTTGCTAACGGTAATAACACTATCGATCATTTAGATTACCATATTCAGTGTTCATTTTGTTTTTTCCGCAATAAAAATAAAAAAAATCGTTCTTTTTAACTGACAATTGATGTGCATTCTTATTTTTAATATAATTCGTGCCTGTCAAATTATCACATTCTGTGCTTGCCAAATGCAGCAGGTATTACGTAACGAAGTAATTCAGTTGAAATGTCACGTATTATGCTATACAAAGTAGCTTCAAAACAAATAAATAACTGCATGCCATGTTTTTTCAATGCAAATAAAAATCTCCACGCCCTTGCTATTGTCTCAATGTAAACACTTGCCATTCTCCATTGCGATTCACGACGGCGCCAATCTACGGAATCTCTCGAAGTCTCTAAAAAAGGCCAGTCTTTTGAAGAATCTCAAAGAACAAGGCGCAATAGCTGCGTCCCCATCAAGTCCTCGGTGGAATCTATATACGTATATATATATGAGGGCCTCGCCAGGCCGGCGTCTCGGGGCAGCAGCAGTGGAGGCAGCGGTGGCGGCTGGCAAAACGAGCGAATAGTTTCTTCCGGTCGGCCGAAGGAGAGAGCGAAGTTTGCGGCGTCCGTCGCCTTTCTCTCTATCTCTCTGCCAGCGAAATATCCAGACTCTCTCTCTGGATATTCAGCAGAAATGCTGCCGCCGCCGCCGCCGCCGCTGAAATCCAGAATGCGCGGCGGTGTGCGTGTGTTCCCGGGGGCGAGGGTAGCTCTCTCGCGCGCGCGCGGCAAAGCAAATTATTCACACTCAAATGACTCCATTTCAATATCGGCCCGAGCGAGAGAGAGAGAGAGAGAGAGAGAGCCGAGGGACAAAAGAAGGGCGAGATGCCTGTCTCCCTCCTGCGTTTGCATTCGCTCGCTCTCAGTCTGGCCGGTCTCGCTTTATGCCCGCTTATACCCGCTCGCTCCGTCCTCCTCGCTTTTTTGATCTCTCTGCCTGTCTCGCTCGCGCGACCGTCGCTTTCCCTTTAACCCACCGCGTCCTTCTCTCCCTTCTGTCTCTCCTTCTTTTTTTGCAACGCGCGCGTTCTTGTTTTTCCTTCCTTTTTTGCGCGCGCACGCTACCCTATTTTTGTCTCTCGCAACCCCCTCGGCGCAAAAATGCTCGCATAATATGCCCGAGTCGCGTGAAACTGCGCGAGTGGAAGGGTAGAGGATTTCGACTTGGCTCTCTTTCTCTCGCTCTCGCTTGCTTTTTTTTAGCCCAGCGTCCGGCATAAATCGACGTGATTCACTTAAACTCGCGCGATAACTTTCTATTAGAGGGGGTTGAAGTTTTGCGAAGGTTGGGGTATGCCTGATCGTGGAAATTGATGACTGAAGAATGGTATTTCAGACGAAATGATGATGGGGACTGTGAGATGTAGCTATGAGTCGAAACAATCATGAAAGCTTATGTAAAAATGTATTGTTCAAATGAAAATGAAAAACTAACGAAAATGAATAATTTAAACGGTATAACGATTAAGAACATTTTCAGCTTAAAAATCGATTTAAAAATAAATACCCGTAAAATTACCTACTGCGAAACCTAACGACGAAGGAAAACTATTTAACTCCATAAACCGAACCCAAAGGAAAGTGAGCGTCCAGTCCTCGCGTAATCGAATACAACGAAATAGAAAGAGTGCAAGGGGGAGGGGACGGTTGTGCGGATTCTCTCTGGCTCACGGGCACTCGGAAGGGGCGCTAGATGTGGATGGAGAGGGCGTCTACGGGAGCAAACTGGATTAATCGTCTATGAAGGGGCTAAAACAGCGCATAAACCCGACATACGTGCATCCCTTCGGAGAAGATCCGGAGGGCTCTCCCTCGCTTGCGGAAAGAGGGATTTTCGCGATCCTTGGTGTACGCACCGCGGATTGGGATGTTTAAGAGGGATGTATTACAAATCTAAAATAGATGGGATGTTATTTAAAAGGCGTTTTATAAGTACACTATGTACAGATTAGGTGAAGCATTTTGTCTATAAGCAATAGTGTGATAGCTTAAAAAGTGTTGTAAAAATCTGATCGGATCGGTGTTTAGTTTTGTAGTGACCTTTTTTCAATAGAAAGTTTGAAATAAAAATTATGTAATAGCGCCAATTGTACTAGTTAAGAAACAATGGTAAATTGCCAAACCATTTTTGTATACAATTATAAAAAAAAACTATTTTAAGACAAGTGCATTTACATTATTCACACTAATCTAATAATATAGTAAATTTCATAACGTAATAAAAAATGATTTGACATTTTAAAGAATCGCTATTTCCTAGACGATATGCAAATGTACAAGCACGCACTACGCTTATCAAAAATCGCTCGCTCATCTTAATTATCAAAAACTGTCACTAAAACCGAGACGAGCGCAATGAACATTTACCTACATAGGAATATGAGGCTGGAAAAAGCTAGCATCCTCACTTTGCGATCATTAGACTGGCTAATCTCAGCTAAAATCGTCTGGGAGAGGAAAATCCGGCACGAGAGAGGAGGTAAGCCGGTGGCGTGTCGCAAGCGCGATTCCCTTTGACGCGCACGCGCCGGCGACCCAGTAATTGTCGCTCGAGGCACGCGTGACCGGCCTGCCGATTGCGTGGCCCCCTTTACCCGAAAGACAAACAGTCGACCGCGCCGACGCCGCTTTGTTTTTTTTTGCTCCCTAATCGACTCTGCTCTGCGCCCGTCATTCTTGATTTCTTCTGCTGCTTCTGGTCACTTGCAAATTTGGTCCTCATACGTTTCCTGAAATAAAATTTTCTTATTAGTTTTTGCAATAATAATGGAAAGATTGTTTCAATATTTTAAGTTTAGTATGCAATTTTCACATGTCGCAATTATCATTACGTTTGCAAAAAATGCAAGAAATTCTTACGAGAGATTATAAGAGCTAAGAGATTCACTAATTATTTGAGTGAAGATTCGCATTCAATTTTACAGGGATTAATTTAAAACATATTGCAATTAATTTAATGTCTAAAGCTCGCGAGCTTGAAATTCTACAACCGCAACGTATCATACGCTTAGCATTCCCCGAAACGCTATATGATTCACGCAAACGCCGTCAGCGTGCACCGAAATAAACCGTTGCCTAACGAACACCGCCGCCAGAATAACGCCTGCAGCATCGCAAAAACAATAAATTTTCCCCCCTCCCAACCAAAAATCAATTTCGCCACGCGCGAAACCCTCGCAAATATCCATAAACCGCTTATAATTCTTATGATACCATCACGCGCAGAGGATAAATAATTCAACGGTACGAGCTCCGCTCTCTCCGGTCCTTAAATTCTTTTTTATCGCCGGTTGCGTTTCTTCTGCATTTTCGCCGTAATGACGCCCGAGCGGGCGAGAAGTCCCTTGAGAACGAGCGTTGGTTTTGGCAACCAGTTGCTCGCGTCCGCGCTCCCAAAAGGCTACTTTCGCGCGCGCGTTCATCGGCCGAATTAGGGAGAGCCCGGGCTTTGCGAAAGGAGCGCGATGATCGTCGCATTGTTATTAGGTGGCAGGCTTGCGGCGCAGTGACCTTCCATTTTTTTAGACCTCCGACGCGTCGCTCCGATCGATGAGGCGTTAGGCGCGCTCTGTCAAGGCGGCGCGTTTGCTTCATTGAATTTTTATTAGGGTCAGCGCGAGACATTGTATGCTCACAATTATTTCTGGTTTTCTGTGTCACTTTTGACTTTTTAATCGTCAACAATGGACATTTTATTGTGATGCTGAAACAGATTGACTTTATCGTAATGAGCTTTATCTAATATTTATTTTTTAGACAAATTATAACGAAATAATTATTTTTTTAATGGGTTATCTAATCTTTGAAAAAATTTTTGCATTGTTTCCTAAATTAGTATTTTTATAAAAAGTTCTTTAAAAACTCTAAATATGAAAAGAGATAAGTTGCTTTAAATCGAATAAATGAAAGCACACTAAGTCGCTTTAACATGCCACTTATCACTTATTCATATTTATAGAAGAGATGATTACAAATTAAAAAGTAATTAACTCTTTGATCAACATGGTGCCTCCTCTAATTTTATTAAAACTATCTGTTTAAATTTGTATTAAATCGAGCATAGTCTTAAATTCAATTGAAAGCTACGCAAATCAATGCTTATCACTCTTTAACAAACCATCAAGCAATAAACGAGCGCCGAATTCGCGACTGCGTGCGTCAACGAAGTATAGGAGCGTGGGGCTTACTCTCACTCTCTGCCGGCGAAGACGGGCAGCGATGCGGACGGACCCCCGAGACGCCGTCAGTCAATGTTTGCACGTCCAACCGAGCGTGCGGCGCCGGGCGTCGTCGCCCGACGGTGCGCGCCGTTTGCCCGTGACATTAGCGCGCGGCACGTCGAAGTCCCCCGCCAGTCGTTTAATCACTTTCCTCACCCGGCTTTTCCTGCTTTTCCGGCCGGATTCCCTCTTTGTATCCGCGTTCCTCCATGCTCTCTTTCCGCGCTCTCCACTCCGTCCTGCTGCTACTTCGTGGTTTACTTGGGAGCATTTGTACTTCATTTGGTCACGGTACAGCTGAAACATTGTGCAATACTATTACTCAATTTTTCAAACAAATATTTTTTGATGATTGGTTAATAAATTTCTTGATTTTTAGAAAATTATCGTAATTTATCAATATCTCATTCATTATAATTATAACGCAGCATTAAACTCGTGCATAGTAGTAACTAGAATCCGAATCAACTCGTCGGCGGTTCTTCGCGAGACTGCGTGAAATTCGGCGATAAATCGCAAGGGAGTTCGGGGCGCATCGCGCCAGGCCCTCCCCCCTGCGGCGTAAATTCAACGAATTAAGCCGCGAGCGGAAAACGCGCGCCGCTACACACCCCCGCGGACTGGAAACTCGCGCGGAGCCGCCGCTACTTACGGGCGGATCTTGCAGTACGCGGGGAGGAAAGTTCGGACGCAAACGGAGCTCGCATTAGCCGCGCTCCCTCTTCCGTGACGCGCTTCTGCCACTTGGCGGCACGGGGGAGTAACGGCGGCAGCCTACCCTCGCCCTTCCCTTCCGCGAGTAAGCGGGCGCGAGATACTTACTCACTTGCCGACGACGGAAAAACACGACGGATGCGCGCTAACGGAGCGGTTGTTCATTCTAAAGTGGCGGACTTGCGTTGATAATGTAATGGGACATTTTTTAGTGGATTGTTTTACCATATCAACGTAGTCTTTCAATTTTTAGATACTCTTGACTATTATACCGAGCTTTTGATTCTATAATCTTGTTTTTTTTTTTTAGATTAAGTGCCATTTTAAAAACATTTAGGTAAAAAAAACAAATTTAAAAAATTGAATATTTAAATTATAAATATACTCTTTTAAAAGTGTGAGTATAACATTTTATAATATAATAACCAGCTTTGTGCCTCTTCGGCAGCGGTATGCTATCACTATTTCCATTTTGCCTTCAATTAAGAAATTCCGAAGGCGGCTCCCCCCCGAGACTTTAATCGCGCGGCATTCCCCGCGCCAGCTCACGCGGGCGCTTTAATCCGCCGAAGTTGTATTAAAAAACGCGAGAAAACTTCGTATCCGCATCGCGATGAAAAAGACGCGGCGAAAGGCGGCTTCGGCGGGAAAAGGCGCGGATAAAGGGATCCAAGGCGTAGAGCGCGCCGTCGGAGCTGGAGAAATATAAGGGGAGAAGGGTGAAGGGGAAAAGGAGGACGGAGGAAGGTTGAGCGTGAAACTCGCGCAAAAGTACATCGCGAGCGCGCGCCCGCTCGGCTCAAGAGGTCGGAAGTAATCGCGATCCCGCTCTCGTTATACATTTAGTGGGTGGCGAAACTTCCGGCGCTATCGCGAGCAAGATTTCGCCCGGGTATCAAAACTTGGCCGCCGCCGCCGCGGGGTCGCTCCGGCCGAGTGTAATTTATTCTTGGGCGCGTTTGTCGCGCGCGGCGCACCAAAGGCACAATGGGCAACTTTACTAAATTGCGCGCTGAAATCGCTGTTGACTAGCCTTTTCGGTCATTTTACTGAACTAATTATTTCATTGTAATAATTTGTATTTAAAAAAAAGTTAACATTATTTGCTTTTATTTCACAGTTTTTAAATAGTGTTTTCAGATATTAGATTTTTTATATATACCATAACTAATTCAATTTTAATTAATAAACATTTTAATATTTTAATTTTTTTTATAATAATCTCATACGTATAACGGGTAGAATTATCTACGACTAAATATATAAAATCAAAATCTACTTCCTGAAAATAAGCTTCTTATCTTAATTTAAAAAAGTCCATTTCATCAAATAACAAACATAAAATTCTACAAAAAATAACCCAAGAAAAATTGCACGGTCGTTCGAGCGCGAGCCATTGAACTAAACGGTTTTCAATCGAAGCATCGTCCCGACAAGGGCTACTCCCTCTTTCGCTCGCTTCCGCGTACAATAATGCCTCGTTCTCCTCGTTCTTCGCTCCTCCATCTTTTCGCGACCGCGCTTAGAGGCTTCGAAGATTACCAGTGGCGAAAGAGGCGCGGGCAACGGCAGAATTTGATTGAGTTGTGCATAAGCAGATTTGCCGCGAAGCTCGCTCGAGCGTTTGTTGGCAAAGAGGATTGCGAGCGAGCGAGCCGAATCCAAATGGAATACGGGATGCCCACCGAGGAAAATTCAAATGAGGAAACGCCGGCACGCGCCGACGCGACGGACGAACAAAAAAAAATACGACTCAACGATCGACGCGGCTTTTTTTTGCGCTATTTTTCTTTTACTGCGCTCGTTTGCGTTGGCTTTTTCTCTGCCCTAGTTTTGCTGTGAGAAGGTTGAAAGTTTTTTTATCGCGAGTTCGAAGTTAAAATTCTAAACTCAGTTAATTTTCATCAATTAGAAGACGTGATTAAGTGAAATTATTTTTATGCTCTATAAAACAAGTGTAAATGTATTATTGCAAGAGATTACATCTACTCTAAAAAGTAAATTGTTTAACCAATTTGATGAAAAAAATCGATCGAGCATAGAATACAAATAAGACAATGAACCGCTTAATAACCCGTGCCAGAACCTAACGGTTATGCACGTAGCTGCTTACGTATTCTCTGTGCACGGCTCGTTGCACCGGCACATTAATGGACTTTCCGATATTTCCTTTCGCGACGACGATTTTCCGAGGCCACACTCCTCCCATTTTCATCTTTCGCGCGCTTCGTCTAATTGCTGCGCGCCCCATACACCCCGCTGCAAAGCTTCTCCGACCCCTTATTAAACGCGTATTTCACTTTCTTACGGTTGTCGATTTCTTTTTTTCAATCAGCGACAATAAGTACACGATTAAATTATCTCGATCTCTCTCTCACTCTCAATGTAGCGTATTTTAGTCTTATCGATGTGCCCGTCGGTCAGCTTACTGATTTTAGAATTTAATGCTATATTCGTTAACCGCATTAAGAACTATATTGCTTAAAGAAATCTATTGTAATATTGTGGCTTTCAAAATTCCTATATGAATATTTTCATTTGTTATTTTATAAAAATTGTTTTGATATTATACACTTAAATATTACACTATTGAAGTAGCGACTATAATAGTTCTTTTTAGAGACATTTACCAATTTAAATATTTCCAGTAATCCTTACTATTTAAGGATTTTTTCCTTCACAATACATACAAATATTCTCGTCAATAGCTACAAAGGCTACCGACAAAAAGCATCCATCACGCGTTTTACCATAATAATCGCTGAGCTGCGCTCTCACTCCAAACGTGCCATATCTCTCCCCGCCCCTGAAAATCCCAACGCTGCCGTCGTCGCGGTTGACTATCGCGACTGTCCCCGTCCGCCCAATGAAATGTCAGGGATGGCCGCTGCCGCGCGTACCTGCCGGCGCGCATCCGGTTCCCGATCCGTGCGCGATGTCGCAGGGGTCGAGGTGTCATGGCGCGAGGGGTGGGTTACTATTTTTCCCGACGAGTCACGCACCGCGCGCGCTCCCAACTGCCCCGCACCCTCGGCTTCGCACCCCAGAGAAAGGAGGGCGAGGAGACGCGCGGAGAAAGTGAAAAAAAGGAATAAACGGCAGAGCGCAGAGTCGAGCTATTATACGTCATTAGCAGCTTCCGACGGGATAATGCCCGACGTTTTGTCGCCGGCGCAGATGCAGTGGTTGACATCTGGGCGCGGATAACAGTGTGTTTACCATTGCGTGAATCTTTCATTGAGATCTCTGACTTTTACAGTTACTTAGCAATGTCTAATGCCTCTTAATTTCAAATTTTTTTATTATTTATATATTTATTTATCAAACTACATGCATCTTGAAAACTTTTATTAATTATAATTAAAGATAGAGTTCAAACATATCAATTCTATAAATAAATAAAAATCGAAATCCCATTTCATATACAGTTATATAAGAAATACTTAAGAAAATGTCATTACTCGAACAAAGTATTAAAAACACTGTAATACACGCATCCCAAAAAGCAAAAAGCTCTCGACGAAAAAACCACTCAAAACTGCGCTACAGCGCGTGCAACCCAAGCACTCGTGAAACGAGGCTGCCGTGCGTAAATCACGCGGCGCGCCCGTAATCCGCGTGAAATTCGTGCAGTCGCAAAGTCGCGGCGCGGCGGAGCGTATAGCCGCCGCCTCCGAGCTCGCCCGGTACATCCCCCCATAACATCTGTATCATCGGCGTCATTGTGCCGAGTCGCGCATCTGCGCGCGCGCTCGGCCGTTTCGACACGCGCGCCTCGTGATTCGTGACCGATGAGCTTTTTTTGCCGGGGTTTCATGAACTGGAGGCGCGGCGAGGGCCTCTTTGTTCGCCGCGTTAGTGCATTCGACGCGCGAATGACACGCCGCTTAGAAGCCTCCTGTACCTTCCCACCTCGCGATGAAGAGGCGCGCCGAGTACTCGACAGAATCGTCCGTAATTGGTAAAGGTAGAAACTCGATTAGTATGAGTTGTCGTTTACTGAAGGTGCTGATTAATTGTCTTGCACTTTTTGGAGGTGATTCAGGTTCTCCGGGCATCTGTAATTTAGAATGAAATTATGTATATACATTTAACGTAAGTTGTGTTATTAAATTTTAAATTAAAAATTTCACGATACTTTCGGCTATCGATTAGTTTTTGGTCTACAATTTCTCTTTTAAGTTTCTATTATTTGGTGCTGTCAATTTAGTTTAACAATAAATTAAATAATACATTCAATTTAATTTTAAATTAATAACGACAATTTTAAAGAACAAAATGTAAGATGCATTGAACTATTGATTTCTCGTTCTTAAACGACTTTAAAAAAAATGAAATTCTTTTATCGTTGCTACAATGGGCGCGGGGAGCGTCGATCGACTTTTTCCGGGCTGCTCGAGCTTTGCACACAACAATATCGAGACGTTTGAGAGGGCAGAAGTCGCGGCGACAATGCAATCAAACGCCATTGTCGCGCGCTCGACAATACGCCGACGTCGAGCTCCGACGTTTAGCTAAGTGCGGCCTCCATTATTAATGTTAATAAAGCAGAGCGAGAGGGAGCAGAGCCGCGACGCGAGGCTGCTCCATTAGCTCTCAGCAGAGAGGGACTTGCTTTACCGATTCTTTCAACCTCCAACTGTCACCGGTGCTCCATTTAACTTTCAATACACAGTACTTAGTTTTTTTCAATAAAATAGTTTTTTAGGCGTGCTTTAATTTTAAAACAAAATATAAAATTTACCCCTCGAAAGAATTAAATAAAATACATAAAATCTTAAGTATTATAAATAATTGAATAGACACTAAAAGATTTCATAGAATATAAACGTAATCGCTGCATTAAATAATTCCACCCAATGATTTAAAAAAAAAACATCAATAAACTAAACTCACAGGGGTAAAGTAACATCAACTCGCCGGTGTAAATCCGCGACTGAAAACCCCGTCATCGCTACTCGTCGCCCGCTGTAAAGTAAGTACACAGACCGCGAAAGAGGGCCCGCGAGCGCACTTTACGAGGTCACGCATGAGCGAGCAACTGCTCCACTTCGGGCTCCGCGCGTCGGGGCATTTAGTGGCCCTCGAGAGCACGAAATGTGTGCGCTTATACGAGAAGGAGAAAGAGAGATGGCGAGTTGACCGAGGCGTTTGGCCGCGACGACTCGTGTACTTTTTTCGTGGGCTCGTTTTCATCTCCTGCCAAAGAGTCGCGCGCGGCTTTGTGAGCTGAAAACGGCGCGCGTAGGCTGTGCCATGTATAGCTAAACGGGCCGATTGTTGCTAGCAAACGACCGGCGCGCCGCGCAAATGGCCTCACGTTGCCTTTTTTGACAGACTTTTGTCGCTCGAATTTCCTATGAAACATAATATATAAATCAATTTTCATCTTTTGAATGTTATATATGTACATGCAGAAATATGTACTATATTCAATCACTTAAGTTCCAAATAAAAAATTGAAATTAAATCATAAATATTATCAAAAAAAATTTAATTAACATTAACTAGCTTAACGTTCTCGCAATAACTACAGTAAAAAATTAGCTACAAATTAACACGTCGTTACGTGTTAAACAAGCAATAAATAATTAAACTTTCCCATTCAAAAGACTTCAGGTAAAATGCATCATCAGGACTCATTCCATTAGTAAACTCCGGTCCTCATTACTGAACGGTTGATCCGACCATTCCGTTTACACACTACAGTCCAAACAAAACAATCCGCCGTGGATTTGAATTGCACGTTTAAAACATAATGGTCCAGCTCGTTTTCCTCGAGATGCTCTTAAGATCGGCGATCGCGCGCCGCTCACATTGTTCTCGCGCTCGCTCGCCCCCTTTCGCCCCTTTCTCCCGCCCCTTCCTGGCGGCCCTTTTTCACCCCGTATTGTTTCGCGGGCGGCTCGACTCCGACTTATCGCTTTCCGCTCTCCTTCCGCTCTTGGACCTCTCGACTCGCGCCAGTTACGCGCACGCGAGTGAAGTGCGCGTCGTTATTTTTCCTTTCTCTCGACGAGGCTGCGCGTAATATAAGTGCGGGAACGTTAAGCGGTGCAGTATGTGTTCCCCAAAATCGACGAGAAATGAGCGCAAGCGAGATGGTTTTTTTTACTTACAGTAATGGTTGCTCGTTTGTGATCTTTTGTTTTTTTCTGTACGAAGCTTTCTTCTAATTACATGTATATCAAACGTGTATTATACATCAGTCAATTAAATTGTATCGAATACTTTCAAAAATTTTAATTCTAATATTTAAAATCTCCAATATTTAAAATTTTATAATGTTTAAATAATTATAATTTGTATTTATAATTTCTATAATTTTCTCAAGAATAACATGATTAATATTATACGATATATTATGAGTAACATTAATATAGTGTATGAAATTCAAAATTCTGTAGTTTAAATGATATTGTTTTTCTCTCATAAATATTATTTTTTCATTACTAAAAAAAATGCATCAATTCATTATATTATTGCTAATGCCTACCAAGAACAATATTAAAAAACCATCTCTGTCAAAAATTTCGGAGCAGGTAGGTCGCTATCTTTTTGAATTGCGCGAAAACGAGAGCGCAGGGGGAAGGAGGATGCGGCTGGGCCGCGCTCCGCCATCACGCTCGAACGAACTCGCGCCGCGGTTGGTGGATGTATGGCGAGGCCGAGCCTACGCGAAGGGGGGAGGGGTCTGTCGGAGCAAAGCCACGCGAGCCCGAGGGATTATTAGGGCGAGGGGCGACTGCTATCTGTCCAACAGAAGGCACACTCGGATTTTTCGGAGCTACCACGGGAACTCCAAATGAGCCATCTAAGTGTCACCTCATTTTGTCTGCAACTCTCCTTATTTTAGAATCAGATATATTAAATATTAATTAAATTTTAAACGTTTCTGTAAATACATAGAGAATTCTAACTATAAGTTAAAATAATCGGATATCAATGATTAAATGACTAATTTAGACATTACAATCTTTAGAAATCAATCTAGACTTCTGGAAATAATTTTCATTATTTCATATTTTGGAAGATTATATAACAATGAAGCAATAATTAATTTAATTTAATCAGTTTACTTTTATTGACAATCCATTTAAATTAAAACTTAATATCCATTCACGCTCGAACATTTAATCCTAATCTTTTATTATTAATCCCAATAACATCAAAATATTAAATCATTTCAAATGCACACAGCACAGTCATTACAATACACGAAGTATCTCTTTCGCTACAAACCCACCCCCGTAACCGGCTACAATTTCCGCACAATACGGATTACAGCCGATTACGTAGCGAGCGAGCCGAAACGCGTCCAACAAAGCGCCTCCCCAAAAGTGCGCAGCCGTTCGTAAGCGAGTCCCGCGTTGCAATCGTCCCGCACCGAAATCCCGCTAATCTTTTCACGGAGCGCTTAAACCTCGGCGCACGATTGTTTTCCCATTCCCCCCGGCGGCCCCGCGAAATTAGAGCGGCGGCAAAATCGCGGCGCTCCGCGAGATAAGCCGTCCGCCGGGCGCCAAGTGGCGGCTCTGGCAAGGAGCCACGTCGCTCCTGCCACCCCCGTCCGCCGGCGGCCGTAAACTTCGCGCGGCGGATTATGCGCGAACTTCCGGTGTCGCGGCTCCCACCCCCGCCGGCGGAAGTCACCGGGCGCGTCTTCCCTCGAGTCGTTAAATAGCGAGTAAAGAGCGGAAAGTAAACGCGAGGGGGTGGGAGTTGCTCCAGTCGTTTTCCGCGGCGTTTAATGCCTCGTTTTGTTTGCGCGAATACGCGGCACTCGGACGGCTTAGCGTGTTTGTAGACGACGGAATTTCGGCCGACAGCCCGGACACCTTTTCCTCGCGATGCGCATTAATTGCTTTCGACCAGATAATTGCGGTGTTGTTTGTTACAATTTAGTAAACTCTTGTAGATTAAGCCATTGTGCTAACAAAGTTTAGTCCATATTTAAAAAAAAATGTATTTTAATTTAATTTTACATTCACTCATTCAGTTTATTCGTTTGTCTTGAATTATTTTTCTTTAATTATGAACTTGTAATAAATTTAGATTAGCCACAAAAATGCTGTGAAAGAATAAATCGGCAAATCCGCAAGTATGTAATTCACCAGACGGGAAAGTACATGGAAGCGTTAGCGCGTGTCGCGTCAGACGTCCCGTTGTGCGAACACTCGTATACACGACACCGAGTCGCGAATTTATTATCGCCCTCGTAGATAAATACGCAAGAGGGTAAGCCACTAAACCGACTCTTTTATGAAAATGAATATTTATCCCGCATATCTCAAATCTTTATCTTTTTCAATGTTTTTCAATTCTTGTTGTTCAACACACCCTTCTACAATTGAGTTCATTTCATATTCTATGTAATACTCCATACTTTATAATTTGTAAAGTTACCTTTACTTTTTTGATTCGATAAATTGATTATTTAAAATTCAAATACCAAGTTACCTCAGAGACCGTTAACCATCGAGAATGGTAAAGAGTCAGTTTCCTGCCGATAATACAGGACGAGGGACAAAAAACACGACATCAGTCCCGCTTTCGTTATTCGCGGGAATGAACGCGAAACATCGTGCCATCGCTCTGTGTCGGTCCTATCTGCTCGTCGGTGGTTGTTATCGGGTTTCCATTAACGCGCCGACGCTGGACGTCGCCGCTGCAACCGACGTAATTGAAAGCGACTTCACCAACGCTCTTGTTTAACACCTAAAAAAACAAAGATCAGTCAGAAGCTGCCAAATATTTCGCAAAGAAAATAAATTTCGCAACAAACAAAAAAAAGGAATAGTGTCCAATATTTCTTTGATATAAATAAAGTGAAAAGGATGCTACGAAAAGAAAGCCTGCTACATGGCCATCAATCTGTAGCCAAACAATGAGCGTAAAAAAGGGCGCATCGAGGGACAGTGACAGCAGTGTGCGCGCGGGCAAAAACACGTGTCGGCTATTGCGCGGACAGCGTCGTGCAAGAAGGCTTGCTCTTGTGCTTGCTCCACGGCGGGAAGAGGGCGAGGGTCGCAGGGAGGCCCGAGGGGTGGGTAGAACTCGTAGCGGCGTATATAGCTCCGCCGGCGTCTTATCGCGACTTCCTTGCACCTTCTCCCCCCGGCGGAGAGCTTGCGCGGAAGGCGGCTCGATCCAAAACCCGGTGACGCCTCGGCGCGCTCAGCCAGAAACCGACGATAAGGTTTCCCGTCGCTCGTTCCGCTCTCGCCTCGTTTATACCGCCCCGGCGCTATCTCATCTTCTCGTTTTCTCTTTGTCAGTTAGCTCGCTCCCTCATCCACCCCTCCTCTTTTTCCCACCACCGCTCCTCTTTTATCTCGTCGCGCTTTTTCATTCGCGCGTACATACGTTTCCCCTCTCGCTTGCGCGCTCGCGGTGCAGGATAGGGGGTATCCTTTTTTTGAGGCACGGGGAGAAGTTTCATAAGCGGTAGGTTTTTTTTTTGGTAGGGGCTGTAGCGAAGGTAGTCGCGCCGACGCGGCTGATAGGTCGCATTAACGTCAAGGTTGTGCGGCTTCCTTTCTCTTGGCGCGCGCAGATTTATCGGTTGTTGGGCGTTAAATACAGCGTTAAATTTATGAATTCCGCCGCTGGATCGCGTGACGCGCACGATCGGCCAAGTGATTCTTGACTTTTTTTTATCGATTTTATCCGGTTTGAATTATTTAATCACTGTCCAAGTTATCTTTATCTCCCATTACTTCCAATTAAATACGTGTATTAATAGTTTACTTTATCAAGTAAAAAAAGCTTTCTTCCCATACTTTCGATTGTCATAAGTACCTTAAATAATTCTTAATTTCGTCAACATTAATTCGACAGGCTTAACTTGCACTCCAAATAACAATTAAGAGTGTACCTTTAAATACCTCCTACATGACGACCTTAAAATATCACCTAAAAATCGAAAATTGTTTATTACATTTTTCATAGACACTTAATAAAGCATTCACAATGTAATAAATACGTAAACAAATTTAATTACAGTGGCTGAATTGGAGGGTGGCGCGCATTCGGACGAGACGAACAGCGGCGGCGACAACAGCAACGCGGGCAGCGTGTCAGGTGGAGCTGACGACGACCAGGCGCGGCTTCGCCTGAAGCGCAAGCTCCAGAGGAACCGGACGAGCTTCAGCAACGAGCAGATAGACGCCCTCGAAAAGGAGTTCGAGCGCACCCACTATCCGGACGTGTTCGCCAGGGAGCGGCTCGCCGGCAAGATCGGCCTACCCGAGGCGCGAATACAGGTACATTCCCACGTCGCTATCCACGCCTTCACCTCGTTGTCACCCACACTGCTACAATAAACGTAGAAACTTTAATACATTTATCACATTTTAAGTTGTGGATAAAGTAAATATCGTTTAAATGCAGTACAATCATGTGTTAGAATAATAGCTGAAATTAGATCAATAATGAAAATAGATTTTCATTTAGCAATACATACTGTTTATTAGTAACTGGCATGCTAACAATAGCCGCACATATTACCATTTTGAAACGACTTAGCTGAATAAAAAGAACGATTATTGAAAAAATCAGAATACTTTAAAATCACCATGTTTATGTTAGTAAACGCAATCCACAAATCGTACCCACCTCCGCATAAGAATCCCGCACCGCTTCATTTCTCTCAACTAGCTCTTCCGTATCGTCGATGTGTAGTATAGCGATTGACCAACCAATTCGTCTCTCTGTCTCGTCCACAATAAACTCAGGTCTGGTTTTCGAATCGGCGCGCAAAGTGGCGTCGCGAGGAGAAGCTGCGCACCCAGCGGAGGGACAACCCGCAGCAGCAGCAGTCGCAACAGCAACAACAGCAGCAGCAACAGCAGCAGCAGCAACAACAGCAGCAGTCCCAGCATCCGGGCGCCGTGACGCTGGGTCATCCGACGCCGCCGCCGTCCTCGGGTATCCTCGGAGGACAACCGCCGCAGGCACCGTCGCCGCCAAGAATCCATCATGGCTTCGCCCCCGCCGTTTATCCCGGCATACCCAGCATGCCGGACTCGTACAGGTAAAAAGATTATCTTATTAGTATACCGATTTTTTATGTTTAGAGATGATACAGATACCAATTCTGTTATTATGTTCACTTGTTTACGGCACTGTGAGATATGCGTCAGTTACTGCATTTTCCAAAAAGGTTACTGAAGCAAACACTGAACTGCTCGTAAATAATGGACCACAAGTACTAAAAAAACTGACTCGCATAATTGCATCCGCAAGAATAAGCGCCATCTACAAAATAAGTGGTGGACAAACCTGGAAGCTTCGTACCGGAAATTGTTTGCATGCAGATGTCGCTTTACTTTAAATTTAAAATTGAATTTTTTGTAGCGCATTCTAAATAATTATAATACAATATTGTTTAAATTTATTTTTGTGTAATACTGACTAAAATGAAATAGTTTAAATTTAAATTGTTAAAATAAATGATAAAACATTTATTACTACAATTAATGGAACTCGAAAGATTAAAGTTTAACATGATTTTCTCAAGTGCATAATAGCAGAATTATGAAATGTGTTGCTTTAATTCTGAAATATCTAAGTAAGTTAACGAATAAAGAAAAAGGAAAACTAAAGGAAACAACCCTAATTAACTTTCAGCCCAATGACGTCGATGTCGTCGTTCGCGATGTCGGGCGGCGGTGGTGGTGGGACGAACAACCCCGGCGCGGGCCAGCACGGCGCGTCGATGTCGCCGATGTCGAACCTGTCGGGTGGCGGTGGTGCCGGGGGCGGCGTCGCCTCCAACCCCAGCCCCTCGGGCATGAGCCCCATGGGCATGACGGTGGGCATGACGGTCGGCCCGTCCCCGGGCGCCTGCCTCCAGCAGCGCGACAACGGCTACTCGTGCGCCGTCGGGGTGGGCCGCGCGCCCACCGGCTACGAGCCCCTGCACCTCGGCTACGGGGCCCGGCCGAGCTGCAGCCCGACGCAGCCGTACCACGCGGCTGCCGCGGCGGCCGCGGCCGCCGGCCTCAATCAGTACAACCACCACCACCAGAACCACCACCACCCGGCCAGCTCGACCGGTGAGTGTCTACCGCACTCGCTGCACTCGCTGCTTGCACTTTAGCCCAAGGAGCACCGCGCGAGCTACCACCACCTAGGATACTACCGCTACTGAATCTTATCTTAAGCGACTGCGAGATGAACCAACCCGACCGCACCGCCAATAACAGCACACTTCTCTTAACCCACCTTTAAACAAATAAGAAAATAAGACAAACAAACAAACCGATTTCGTTAGAGCCTTTTTTATCGAGATCGCATTGGACGCCGCAGCCCGGTAATGGATATACACATTTTGCATCGGTGCCACCTCGACGGTAGCGCAGTGCCGCGATCGATCATTTTACCGTGTCTATGTGCTTGCGCTACCGTAGTGGTGGTACCTTTTATTATTGCACGCTATACACTTCTTCTCTTATCACTGTTTTTCATTACTATTCTATTGTCTAAGAAAAGAAAAAATGTAGAACTAGAAAAATTTGTCAAATTATTATTTTAGATTTTACTATTCTAACACCTTTAAATCTGATATTAATGTAAACGCAAAATTTCATTTTTTATTAAAACATTTAATCTTTAGATGCTCTAAATCTTTAAAAATAATTTAGAATCAAAATTTCACACTTGCTATACTCTTGCTTTATAAAAAGAAGTTAAATGAAGCAAAATACTAACGGTAACGGAATCTTTTTCAGGCCTGATATCGCCGGGAGTCAGCGTCCCCGTGGCAGTGCCGGGACAGCCCGCGCCGGACATGGCAGCGCAATACTGGTCGCCGAGGCTGCAGTGACCGTGGTGCACGACCTCGTCGTAGACTCACCGCAGCGACTCGGTCCCCACGCTTCTATCTTGTCAAATTAAGAGCGACATCGGAACCCCCTCATCTCGCGCGCAACTCCACATCCTCAATGTCCGCTCAAGCTGATGTCATTTATTGTATAGGAATTAAAAGCGGCGAATGCGATCGCGAAATGTGTACTTTTGTTATTACCTTCGCTTTCTTTCATTATCTTTGTGTATACTTGTAGAATCGGTTAATGGAGTATTTATTGTATATTTATAAATATGTTAGTACGGATCGAATCTTTGAGGTTCGCATTGTAGCGTTTGAGTGATTGAGATACGATTTCGGCTCGCATTCGCTAACCCGACGAGTATCGCGATTATCTTCCACTCGAAATTTCATGATCACGGTGCCTTACGTGTTTCAGTGGAATTCAATAAAGAAAAAGACTCTTGACTTTGATGCATGAGATTTTCTAGAAAAAAAAGTAGCGTGCACAAAAAGAAGGCGCAATTAGAGAAATATCAACGCGGACATTGTTGTACTTAAAAATTTAAAAGAAAAAAAAGTGTAAGCGAAACAAAATGTTGAAAGTAGAAGGCAAAAAAGTGTTCGGGATGTGGCGAATTTTTTTTGAGATAAGAGACTCTGTGAAAAGTAAATAAGTAATATAAAGAATCCCTTAATCGTTAAGAATCCGTCGATCGAGTCTTGTACAGTAAAAATAATGTTATAACGAGTAAATAAAATGGGGTGAACGTCCTCGGCCAATGTGTATGTAATTTAGTTAGAAAAAAAAGGAATTATGATTATATTCAAGCCCCAGCGGCACACGTTGGTACAAATCCCGAGTTTAACCTTTTATCATCGATTACGCATTTAATGATTATCGCCGGTACTCACCTTTTTCCGAGTCGTTGCCGCGCTCTTCTCCGTGTCGACGGTACCTTCGGATACTCGGCAAATTGACGCGATGTATAATAAGTGGCGCGTGCGAATTTTTAATTTTGCAGAAAGAAAAGGGAGAAGAGCAGCGACTCTGTGTTGTATAAATATGGTGAACGTTCGAATGTAATGTCTGTATATTTTTTAAAGCTGAACAAGTTGCATTACCAGACGATCCGAGAAGCCGATAGTACATTTCAATCGATTGTCCGTTCGAGCTCGAACTGCTTCGAGAACAATTTTGTACGTCTCTTTATTTAGTTTTTAAAATCGATCCGACTATACGAGCTTGCAAAAAAAAATTGCCGATAATCGTAATGCAACTTTTTTATCACTAATGTTTAATTATCGTTTTGCCGAGAGCAAAGAAAAAAAATCATCGCCTTTCTTAAACACCTTCCTCCCCACGTCATCGTCTCACCGCATTTCCTTATAGAACGCGTATAGAAATAATGAAATAAAATAAAAATAAAAAAAATAGTTTCTAAGTCGATATTGCCAATATTATTTATATTCGTGTAACGAATGGAGGTAAAAACCGCGGACGTTTGTTAATGTGCATACCGTCAAAAAAGAAGTATCGGCAGTCATTTATATATAAATACATATAAATATATATATATAAATATAGTTGATGCTAATCCTTAGTATTTACCGAGATCGAATCATTATTTACATCCGGTGCAACTTTAAAGTTAAGGAAAAAGAGAATAAAGTAAAAAAATGTAATATGATGAAGAAGAAAAGACAATTGTGATTTCTCTTAGGCCAAGTATCATTTCAGCGTATTATGCATTTGAAATAAATTATAGTGTGATTGAACCACAAATTCATTTATTTTTATTTTCGACCTTATTGCACCGTCAATTAGCATTACCTTGGGTGTTTAAGTGTTGAGGGAGTGAATAAAAAGTACACAGTATGTTCTTGAAAAATGTAACAATTGTATATTTACTTTACTAATAATTTGTACATTTGATCTTTTAATACACATAATAACTCTTACAACTGCCTTTGTCTAAAATCTTTTAGAAAAGAATTAATTTTAAAAATATATAAATTAAAATAATATAGCTATCTTAAAAGTGATACTTTGCTCACATTTTAAATGTCCATTTTAATAGAACACACTATTAACAAAGCTGTTTTACAATTAAATTGCATTTAGCTCGCTACTTAAACTTGATTCCCACTGCAGGAATAAGCAACAATTATTGCATACTTTCATGATTACACCTAAAAATCTCAAGAAATCTTAAATGACAGAAACAAATTAATTGCTACGAGATCTGAAATGCGAAGTGCGAAGAGCTCAGAAAGTTCCTCCTGAATTCCGTCCATCACTTAGTTCTCCTAGCCACGTGACACCGTAAGTACAGACGTCGCACGATAACTCCAAAACAGCGGCCAGCAGTAAAGTCATATTTCACGACGTCGCGTCGTCCGTCAGCAACGCGTCGATGTCCTTCAAAATGTCGTCCTCGTTGTCGATGGAGAGCAGTCGGCCCTTGTCCATCTTCGCCGCGCTGTCGCAAGCGGGCGACAACAGGCCGAAGTGAGCCTCGTCCAGCTCGTCGATCAGCCTCTTCTCCTTCTCGGCCGGCGACTCGTCCGACTGATTCTCGTCGGTGCTGCTGTCGCACATCCTCACTTCGACGGCCTGCTTCTTGCCCGCCTCCTCCAGCCTCTCCGTCGCCCGCCTCTCCTCCTCCTCCTTCGCTTTGGTCACCTCCGCGTCTTCGTCCTGCGGCGCCGCGAGCCTCAGCCTCTTCAGCCTGATCGGCGCTCCGCGGACGCCCACGCCCGGGCCCCTACTCGGCTCCTCCACGAAGCTTCTCTTCTTGCGCCTCTCCAGCAACTTGGGCTCCTGCTCGATCTTCGCGATCTCCAGCTTCTCTTCCTCGTGGTCAGGGATCAGCGTGACCTCCGGCGCGACCTCCGCTTCCAGCGGCCTGACCACCTCGACGGGTCGGTCGGCCTTCTTCCTCCTGCGTATCTCCTCCAGGCTGAGCACTTGGAAGTCCATCCGGTCGGGGGCGGCGCGCCTGCCCGGCTTATCTCGCGCGTACGGCGAGGCGGCGGCGACTCGCTGGGCCTTCGCCGCCTCCAGCGGGCGCTCGGCCTTGCCGGCCTCGGAGGCGCGCGCCTCCTTCGGGCCCAGCGAGTAGAAGGCCGCGCTCTCGGCCTGTATCTCCTCCAGGCGGATCTCCTCGTAGGTCTTGCAGGACGAGATGCGCCCCCCGGGCCTCTTCCGCGGCGACGGCACGCTCTCATTGTCAGATTCTGCAAGCACAACAGGAACAAGAAAAATATTGACGCTTTTTTAAGTACTCTTCTTCTCTTCTACTTCTTTTTTTTGGTTACTATTATATACGGATTTTTTGGCTTTGCTTTCTCGAAGTCTTGAAATTCGACTTTTGCTTTTGATCGAGCGAGCGTACAGTAGCTCTACATGACTAGCTCAATTTGGCTTCCCTCCTCGGATAGTTAGGAATCGTTCAAATTTCCACCATTTCTATTCTCTCTCTCTCTCACTCAATCACTCACTCACTCACTCACTCTCCCTCTCACTAATTCTTTCAAATTTCGATGAAAAAAGTTAATTTACAGGTGCCTCCTCGATGAGATACTGAAATTTTGACTATTGCCAATTTTTGTTCATGATTTCTTAGATACGAATCATTGGCTGTCTTATCTTCGATTCCTCGGGTTACATTTCAAAAGCCATGAAAGTACTGTCAATGGACCTTTAAGATAGTCTTCTTTCTTCGACACCTCGCTGTTTTGTCTGATTAATGAAAAATTAATTGAACTTTATTTTCTTCTTTTATACACGTCAAATGTTCAGTGTCAGGCAAGACAAACTAATATATAAAATTTTATTTCCCATATTTAAATTAAAAAACCTTAAAGAATTGTCTCGCGAAGAATGAAATTAAAAATTAAACATCCTGACACTGAACGAATTTTTGAAACAGCTTGCAAGGGAAAAGGAACGGAATCATAATTTAAATCTATAAAAAAAAGGCATTAGATTGGGATTTGTTAATAAAAGAATTACAAGAGCAAAGTTCGAAGATTAACACAGCGAGGAAAAAAAGAAGACAAGATTTTAATTAAATACATGAAAACTTTAATTGCATGAGCCAAATTTGAATTCCTCGATCGTGTCAATCACTGCTTTGCGTGACGTTTTTATTTTCGAGGTATCAAGTTTATTGAAATCCAAATATTTTCGATGAAATTAATCGATTTCTATTAGCTTATACATCGATCATATAAGTATGCGCATTAGCTTATTAGCATTATTTTTATGTTACTTTTTTTTACTTTGTCTTTTTTTTTATCCCTTTTTCTCTGGATAATATATAATATATATATATTTATATATCTATATGCATCTCTTATACAGAATCATCAATTCGTTAAAAACCTTCGCATTAGCAATTAGATTCGTTGCGTTAGTACAAACACAAAATGCAAACTTCGATCCTGAGATGAGAAAGAGTGCAATATCACGTTAAATTTACTTTTATGTAATTAAACGATATTAAAACTAGATGACCATTTTGCGTTGCTATGATAACATAATATTCCAAATATTATTCTATCATGAGTTGCTGCAAAACTGAGTTGTTTGAACCAATTTTATATCCTTTTATAACAAAATTTTTGTTGTCGAAAACGATATTCGCACTCTGTACATGTTCTAGCCTACCGTAACAAATTCAAGTTAATGTTTCGTTTGCATTCACATAACAACGCCCCGTGAATCGTAATGGCTAATGCCAGGGCTTCACAACACTTTCCGGTCACAATGACGATGCAAAGAAAAAAGTCGCTTTGAAAGTTTATTACAAAGTCACAACTTTTTGACGTTCTTTCAGGATCTGCTTTATTTTTTTTATTTTGAGAAAGGAAATAAAACAATTAACTAAAAACTTCGCTTTCTCGAATATAACATTCAAAGTAACGGCGCATCTTTAATTCGCAGTTATTCGAAAAGCTTGCACGGTGGTATTAGGGGAAAATGGATCGAACGCTACAAGTCAGGATAATGCCATTCGATTAAATTGTAAATGCAAGAAAAAACTTGAACGAACAAAAAAATTGCAAATAAAAAAATTAACTAAACACATAACAAACAAATCCGAAGATGAGGATAAACTTCATTTACTCTAATAGTTCTAGTTATAAATCGATTTCGTGATTCATTTTATTTTAATTCATTATTTTCATTATTTATTTTATTTCATTATTTATCTTTTTTATTCGTTTTTATTTGATACGTTTCGCGGGTAAATCAAACTATGACTTTTTTTTCTTCGTTTGAATCTAGTTGAAGGTGAGACGAATTTGTAGAGGGAACGGCTCGTTCGACTTTTATTTTTATGCACGGACCGAGAGCCGATCCTTCTTCAATTACGTGCTCACGCAATATGCATTCTAAATTTTCTCTTCATAAATCTTTTTTATTTTCTTTTATTCCATTTCTATTTTTATTATTTTTTTTTTGTTTATGTACAAACGTAGTTTCTCATAGTTTCGCTAAGTTCATTTACGAAGAAGTGATCGATTGCAATTTACTTTTTTCCACTTTTTTTTTGTCATTATTTTCTAAAAACAATAAGTGCGCCTCTTGCTTCCTTTCATTTTTTTCAACCGGTTAAAGGAATGGTCGTTCCTTTAATTACTTTTTTTTTCTTCGCTATTTATTATTTATTTTTATGCGCAAGTATGAGAGTTGTATATTTCGATTCTCATTTCATTTCATGAACGTAATTAATTATCCTATTTTTTTTAATTATTTTAAATTCATTCCGACGATTCACTTTGCGATCCCTCTATTCCAGTATTCTCACGCATAATTTTTTTTTTCATTTAAGAATACGAATATCGGCTAATTAATTAATTTGATATTCGAGGCGTGTCGATCTCGGAAGGATGACAATAAGAAAAATGTAAATAAAGCAAGATTCAAAGTTAAAAAAAACGGTTGACGTTTAAAGAATTATATTATTCGTTTTATACCCCTTGCTATCTTCTCGAGCGAGAAAGAAATATCTGTCCGACCGACGACACGCCCCGAATTTCTAAGTTTACACAGAGACACACTGGTCTTCGATTACAAATATATATCATTAGTAGTTTAAATACACGTAACTTTATATATTTTTTAATTTCATTCTCGTTGCGTCTATTTCAGACTCCACGCTTTTTTTATCTTTTTCACACGCCCTTCTCTTACTCGTACTTTTTTTTCCTCGTTCATTTGTAGTACATGCATATATGGTTATTTCATATATATTTTTTCTCATCTCTTAGTAGGTGATCAATGCACGATAATGAAAATTTTCTCAATTCATTTTATCAGAAGTCGATTATCGCATCTCGACATTCACGAATCGTTCCGCTTTGCGGCAGAAACTGCACTTGACTCTTTCGCTTTTTTTGTGAGTGTATATACGCAAATCGCTCGATTTTTTACAGTTACTATAATATATGCCTTTTTTCTCTACAAATTCTCGCATTTAATTTCTTTTTATACCGTCCTTCACTTTCATATTTTTTTTCGCAACTCTTACAACTCGTTAATTGCCTCGTGTTTACACTTTTACAAATGTTGTTCACCACAACTCATGTTTCTTTTTTTTTTTATTTACGTTTACGCGATGTACAATAATTTTTTTTTCTTCAAAGAAATAAACAATCTGGATAAAAACGAATAACATATAAAATTTCGCTTAGATTCTATATATCTCTCTTACACCTTGTGTATGCACCCTCTCAATCATTTTGTTTGTTTGTTTCTTTTTTTTTTATTTCGCGCAAATTTGTAAGTAGATTTGCGATGGAAAAAATTTCTTTTGCATCGCTGCAAAGAAAGGATCGAGGATCAAAAATGCAATCACAAAGCCGTGGTTTCTCGAGCCGAATGGCTCAACTTGAAAATATGCGTTCGTGAGTCTTTTATATGTATACGTAAGTGCTCGTGTGATGTATATATATAGATACACTTTATCGCATCAGTGTATATATGTATATTATGCATGTGTAGATGAGCTAAGCAATTACTCTTGTAACCGGCGAAAACCTAAGTTCCGTGTTTATTTACGTATGTGTTTTTTTTTGTTACCGTCGCGGTTTATATCCGAGGAAATAAAGTCAGCTACTTCTCCCTTTCACGACTATGAGATTAAGTCACCTTACAATCTAGTGCTTGACAATCCAGTTAGAAATAAAAATCTTACAAAGAAAAGTATATGAAATTCGAGACATGAAGAATTTACAGAGAGACCAAAAGATTCCCCGACGAGACACAAAGGATGCGCAAGGCAGATGCGTTGACTTTAAACCCCCGAAAAAAATTATTCAATTACGCTACGGCCAAGCGCGTGATTCGCGACAGCGTAGGCCTACAATTTTTTTTTTATATCAATAGTGAAAAGCTTCCATTTGGCTAAGTCTTTAAAATTTGTTTCTCTTTAAATCTTATTCTCACGGAGCCGTCTCAATTATCGA
This sequence comes from Eurytoma adleriae, assembly GCA_900480045.1. Taxonomy (NCBI): domain Eukaryota; kingdom Metazoa; phylum Arthropoda; class Insecta; order Hymenoptera; family Eurytomidae; genus Eurytoma; species Eurytoma adleriae. The sequence continues at coordinate 85,566 of UXGC01000373.1, forward strand.
ACAGATATTTCGTACGCGAAGCCAAAACATATGAAGGCATTATTCGTATTATTTATTATTTTTTTTTTTTTGTTCTATTTCATTCATCCTTACGCAATGCGTGAAACCGGAAACAACTGGGCACATTTTTTTTTCGTAATTTCCATTTCACTTCGCGGATTTATCTTTAACGATTCAACGATGATTACGCGCGTAGTTTTAAAGTCTGCCCGATGACAGACTACGTAGTACGTTTTCTTTTTATTCCAGAAAATAAAAGAGTAATAAAGCAATGAAAAACAAATAAAAAATATGCTATAACAAAACGCAGTACTAGTCGCTTCGGTAGTTTCGCTTTCGTTACAAAAACAAAGAGAAAGAACGAACGAGAAAAGAAAATCACCGGCAGCCGAGTTTTGACGTTCGTTTAGCGCCAATTCGTGTGTACACAGTACGAGTGCGAATGTGTATAAATCAGCCGGCGCGACGAAGCACGATTCGAACGGGGGAAAAAATTGCGGTGGGTCGAAAAATCAACTCAACAACGGGCGAGACTAGCGGTACGTGTAAAACAAAGCGGGGGGCGAGAGAATATAAAATATAAAACGGAAAACGGGAGAACAAAAATAAAACGGGAGAGTAGAGTGGGTAAGGAAAAGAAAACAAAAGATTCTGAAGCGTCTCGGTGATTATGAGCGTGCAGTGTGCAGTGAGATTTTCCGTCGAGCCATGGCTAATCTTCGGTTCCGACACACATGTTAGAACGTTTTCTGCTCCGCTTAATAGTCACGAGAGAGGGTTTTTTTCACAGGTATAGTTTCGACATTTCGTTCCCTGCAACAGTTTTTTCTCTAAAAACTCATCGGACAGTACTTGCTTCGTCGGTATTTTCTTTTAACAGAGACAGCCAAAATCGTATTCTCCCTTTCCTTTTTTCTCTCTCTCATCGTTTATCTCTTTTTTTTTCATTATCGATCTAAAAAAGGTATTGCATATTTCATCGCTGTGTACAAAATGTCGAGTTACGTTCTGATCACTCTTAAGAAAGCTCCAAAGCTTGGACTATAATCTAAGTTAAGAATTTTGCTTATCATAATATTCGATATGCTTCTGGACATTCTTAATTTTCGATTTTCAACGTTATGTTTTTTTTTATTTCTTTTTATTGCACTGAAAAATCTCGAAATATCATTGAATGTAAAGCAAATTACGAAATTTACAAGTCCATGCGTAAGAGCAATCTTAATTGTAGGAAAAATAAAATTAGTATTACAAAAGAATAGAAAAAAAGATGACTATACGAGCTCTGGATTTAGCAAATTGCCATAAAGCAGTATTGACAATGCTTGCAAACTCATATTCTTGAAAAATCAATTGAATTAAAGTTATGATAAAAGCAAATTAATTAGTAGAATTCATTACAAATATTAATACAACACCTTGTCATTTATGCAACATAATTAATCTTTCAAGATTAGAGTTTGTTTTAGTTATTAAGACATTAATAAGAGCTCATTTTAAAAGGATAAGCTTTGTTACAGCTTTCCGAATAGACATAGGCTTACAATCGTACAAATTGTACAGAAATTTTTCACCGTGGAAAGAGGTCACTTATAGTTAAGATTAGCATTGCTTCTGAAATTACCATCGAGAGATTCAACAAAAAAACACTTAAAACGAATTGTACTTCAAAACAGACTTTACGTACTCAGTCATCTTAGAAGTTCAACTTTTCTTTTCTAAATAAATGCGTTTTATCAGTACTTGATTATAAGAAATAGAACTTCTTACCGAAAAAATAACTAATTATAACATTGTTTCTTTAACACGATGGTAAAGAAATTTTATGCAACAAATGCAAGAGAAACTGAAGCATAAGAATGAAATAACTAAAAATGGATCTCTTTCCCGGTCCGCAGTCGAAAAAACAACGCAAGAATTTAGCAGCAGTACAAAAGAGAAGGCAGCCGGCCTCCACTGCTGCTCTCTTTATGAAAGGCGACCGACCTATCAATCAGAATCAGAACCTCCGGTAGGAAGCGAAGCTGAGGAAGGGGAAGGGGAACCTCGAAGCCGCCGCCTGGGCCTGCGACGTTGCCTGCTGCGTATGCAGGCTGGAGTAGGACGCCGCCCCCGGGCGCTGAAGCAGCGGTGAGCTCGACTGCTGGCTGGGCTGTGGCTGGAGGGGCGACAGCGAAGGAGCCGAGCGCGCCTGATGGTGGGCGACGGCGGCCGCGGCGGCGGCCACGTTGTGCAGCAACTGCGGGGGCGGCTGCTGCTGATGGTGATGATGGTGGTGATGGGGCGGCGGGGGCGGCCCGAAGGACAGGGGCGAACGGTGGTGGCAAGGCGAGGACTGCGAGCTCGCCAGATTTGAGCGCGTCGGCAGAGTGAGGTTGTTGCTGTTGGGGATGCCGAGGCCGGATGCCTGAGGCGGCGCCGGCTGGGGGGCTTGGGGCGGTGGGGGCAGGTTCAGGCTCGTCTGGAGACTAGACGCTAGGGGAAGATGGCTGCCGGGCGCGAGGTAGTGCAAGTTGAAGGACGGTCGCGGGGGCTAGTAAAGCCTCATACCTTCTTCGAAGTTGACGATCAGAGGATCCACTACCGGGCTGCCGATGAAGCTCCCGGCTTCGCTGCTTCCGCGGCCTTGATCCGATTCCGTACTGTTGTTACCGTCGAATTTTGCATCTTGAGAGGATTTAAGAAACAAGTATTAATTTGTGTTTATTAATTTTTTCTTAAATTAAGCAAACCAAATTCCTCAAATATAGCAATGCTTGTGTAATAACTTTAATATGAGATTACTTGTGTAATTACCAATTATGCGATTACTTTATCTATTTTTTATTTATTTAAATTATTCTTTTTGTGAACTGACAGTTGCAAGAAAAAGTTCAAGTATCAAACTAGTTTAATGAAATCACAAATTTTTACAATTTTAGATTATTTATAGTAATTACATAATAAGTAGAAATTAACAATGTTAACCATCTACTATTTTTCTTTAATTGGTAATTTAAAATTTTTCTGCGAATTTTACATAAAAATGTGATGAGGTAACCTTACCTGAACGGTTTGACCATTCTGGATTAGTGATAACAGGCTTAGCAGGTGCTGGAGATGTCTTCACGGGTTCAATAGGATTGGTTATTCCAGTTCTATTCAACCTATGTAAGAAAGGACAATGTGGCTTCTTGCATCCAGTTGGGAATTTTTCCCAATAACAAGGAATCACTTTGCGGTTTTTCTGAAATTATTATTTATACAGTTAAGAAATATTCAAAGAAATTAGAAAGTTTTTGAACTACATGATTTGAAATTAAAAAATTTAATTTTAATAAAATCGATTACCAATTAGAAAGATTTGAATGCATTGAATTGAAATAAATTACATAAATATATATTCATATAACCATTTTCATTTAAAAGCATTGCACAAACCGAATAAAAGCAAAATATAACCGGAAATTTTGTTGTATAATAGTTGAAAGTAATTTCAATTTGGAGATATTTCTTATCTTCCTACAGAAAATTACCTATTATAGTAATTAAGTTAAATAGCTTAACCAGCATATTATTTACTGTTCTTTGTTACTTCACAATAAACTTTAACAATTTGTATTAATAAATTCAAATGATTTTCACGCTCACCTTTATCTCCATGTGTCGGAAGTTGCAATGCTGATTGAGACAGCTTCCTTGCTGCCAGTATGAGCATACCGTTTCGCAGCCCAGTGCAGACGCTTCATGGCGGTAGGCACAATTATCCCCCTAATGAGCAAAAGGACATAAATGCATTTAGTTGCATATCGAGAGACTGCCTATCAATCAATTGCAGCCAACAAAAATAGCACTTAATTCGCAGTACTCTTTGGTAACTTTAATACTGGAATTTGTCATGGTCAAGTTAGACCCTTTGACAGTACACATATTTGACTGTGCTAAATTTAAATAAACGTTAATATTCTTCCATTAGGCAGCAAACGTACTAAAAATATTTACACAATATGGCCGTCCTAACCTTACTACCTCTAAGAGATTTCGATCAACATCGAACATCCCACGCGAGAGAATCTCTCCTTCCGATGACGAAAATAAAGACGACTTACCTTGATGCACGTCGAGTAGTAGAAAAAGTAACAGTCCGTGTTCTTATGATTTTTCTCCATTTGTAGGAAATTGTAGAACGACGAGTGATCGTGCTCCTTGCTGGAAGTAAAAAAAAAATGAGTCCAATCGAGCTTTACAGAGCCACGAGATCGCGTGTACACGGGTTCCCCCCCGGCCGCGCGAGGCAGAGACTAGAAAGCGAAAGCGAGAGGGGACGGAGAAAAGAGGCGAGCCGGAGGAGGGCCCCGAAGAACTGGAAGCGCGGCGAAGGCGAAACTGGCCGCGCGGAGGCGTAGGTGAAAGGAATTCGACGTAACCCGCGGACAGGATCCGGGAAAGAGCGAGACAGCCACGCGGCCTGCCCGGTCGCGCTCCGAAAATGCACTCTCGGCGCGCGCGCGACCGATGCAGCTTACGTCCGTACCATCTCATGGAGCGAAACATGATCGTCGTCGGGGGGCGAGACACGATCGTTGGCCCGTGAGCGGCGAAGCGAAAAGCAAAAGGGGGCGAAAAGGGAAGGCAGAAAAGTGCACGAGCGGGAAAGCGCCTGGCGAAGTACTGCTGGGCTTATCGAGGCATTTTCGGAGAAGCCCGATTATTACCCCGACGGGGGACGACGCCTCGCGCCGCGGCGATTTGTTTACTCGCGAGGTAGGCCCCAAGGACACTTTTTGCCCCAGTCTGTTGATAATCGACGCTTACCTTTAGGCCACGCTGTGTTATCCTCGCTCCCTCTCCGTCGCACCCGTCGGACTCTCGCTCTCCGTGTTGCCGTTTTTTTTTTGGTCGCCTCGGCCTCCTCCTCTCTCCCTCCCTTGTTGTGCACTGCTCTATCAACGGGCAACGCGCGACACGAGCGAACGACGACGACGACACGACACAGCGGGAGACGCACGCCGAAGTGGCGCTGCTGCTCGCTAGGGTCTAGGGGAAAAGATGAAGGAGTGCTGACAACTTTACGGGATAGTGCGACCCTAATTTTTTAAGTAGGCGCCAAATTCAAATTCCTTTTTTCCAAAATGATAATTCACAAATGTGTAATAACATTTAGCGAATGTAATGCAATTTGATGATATTTGTTAACATAAAAAAAATGAAATAATACAATTTAAATAAGATCAAAGTTTTAAGAAAAGTACTACATTTTGTTCCATAAATATACATTTAATGTTTAAAATTTTTTGATTTTAAAAAATCTAGGCAATCTCGTAAATTACATAATGCATTATATACAATGTATGCAATACCAAAACAGAGTAAAAATTTTTTTTAAATTTCTTTTAAAAATGTGTTTATCCACAGATAAACCATTTGACATAATAAACAATGAGTTCTGACGCCTTAATTGCACTGCACTTTTGTACATTTTAAGCTTTAATCTTATCCTGCAAAAGTTTCTCTAGTTTGCGGACGTCCACAGCGAATTTGCGAATGCCATCGCTAAGCTTGTCCGTGGCCATCTGATCCTCGTTTAGCTGCCATCTGAACGTGGCCTCATCCAGGCTGATTTTTTCCAAATCAGATTTCTGAGCCGATTCCGGTGTGAGTACTTTGGCGAGCGGCTCGTTGCTCTTGCCCAGCTCTTCCAATAGTTTCGGGCTGATTGTCAAAAAGTCGCAGCCGGCAAGAGCTTTGATCTCGTCTGAATAAAAAATATGAAGAACGTAAAAAAAGATACATACATTTAAAAATAGATAATTTGTTGCGATGTTACGCACCGACGTTTCTGAAGGAAGCACCCATGACTACCGTTTTGTAGCCAAACTTTTTGTAGTAATTGTAAATTTTCGTGACAGACTGCACTCCTGGATCTTCTTTTCCCTCGTATGTCTTCTTGTCAGTATTGGCGACATACCTGTATAAATAAATTAATAAATATTTAGTCACAAATAAAGTACATTTAATTGAAAAAAATGATATAAATAATAAATACCAATCGAGAATGCGACCAACGAATGGAGAAATGAGAGTAACTCCTGCTTCGGCACAGGCGACGGCTTGCGCGAACGAAAATAGCAGCGTCAGATTGCAGTGAATTCCGTACTTTTTCTCGAGTTCCCTAAAAGTAAAATAAAAAAAAATCACATAGCCGAACTTGTGCTTAATCGTTAAATAAATTTAATTAACCATCAACTTACCTAGCTGCCTGAATTCCTTCCCAAGTGGAGGCGAGCTTGATCAGAACGCGCTCCTTGCTGATACCGGCCTCCTCGTAGATCGCGATAATTTTCCTCGCTTTTTCGATACTACCTTCCTTATCGAAAGACAAACGGGCATCGACTTCCGTCGAGACGCGGCCGGGAATGATTTTTAGTATCTCCTGACCGAACAGTACGCAGGTGTAATCCAACGCTGCTTCGACTTGCTCCTTCAACGTTCTGTAAGAAAACAACGTGGTCATTTTGAAAAATCGTACCAACAACAACGGAATATTATGAAAATAGTGTTTACTACTTACGATCCTGTTTTCTTGCCAAAATGCACCGCTTTGTCGATCAAGTGAGCGTACTTCGGCTGACTAGCCGCCGCCAGAATTAACGAAGGATTAGTCGTAGCGTCTGTAGGCTTAAATTGTTCCATAGCTGAAATAAAAAATGACAATTAAGTACGATCAACTCATTAAGTATTTCTTTTGAGCTTAATTTAAAAAAAATCTTACGACGGTGATTAGTTTTTTAACTTCTAACTCGCAAGTATATTTTGCATTTTGCAGAAATACCTTATTTAAACAAGCATTCATCGTCGCAGAATTTTTTTAGTTTTTTTACAGTGTCAGAGGTCGGACGATTGCGATCTCACGCCTAGTACATCCTAAATGTTAAAACTCGCGTAAGAATTACTGATAAAGCGTATCGTGAGTCTTATGTCACTCCGCGGCAAAGTCAATAACAGTAGTGCAGCAATCCACTCTCGAGAACAATCGACGAAAATTCAAATTTTTACGAAGCTATTTCTAAACGAATAAGTGCACAGTCACGTGGTTAAGTACTAATGCACCGGTGAAAAAATTATAAAGATGCAGACGGAAGTATACAGGCTGTTTAATTAGAACCTACAAACAAGATACTCGTAATTGCAATTTTTCACTCTTCATAATGCCTCGTTAAATATAATATTTATAGAACTTAATTGATCGTCGCGATTAGTTAGTCAATCCAGTAATTTTTACCTAACGGAAAATATATTAATTTACACGTAATTGGTTCATACTATCAGCGCAATCGTCTTTTTAACGAGATAAATAATTCATGAATTCGCTTCAACATTTATATTGTAATAACAATAATATAACATGCAGCGCACGCAGACATTACAAAAAAATTTAAACGTTTGACGAACCAATCAAAAAAACGCAATTACGTAACGCCGCGAAATATTTCCGCTATGTGTATAAGTTAAATTTTATATACAAATACGGAAATCATAAAATCATACTTATAAAAAAACATTGCGCGAAAATAATTAACGAACACTGCGCGTAGTCTCGTAAACGAGCGAAAACCTTGAGACGCTTGGAGCGAACAATTTTTCATAGTCATTTCGAATACTTAGTCATGTTCAGCTTGCATTTGAAAGTAAAACGCGTGAACCGCACTTCGGTCTAACTACTATTTTTAATTGAAATTCTAAAGAAATGTACAAAGTTAATATAAGCTAGCTAAGTTCGAATTTCCAATCTGAATAAGATACGCATAGAATCTCATCGCACGCAAAAAAAACGCGGTAACATTATGCCGCCTCCCCCTTCGCGGACTCCACTTTGCTTTCGGAGCAGGCTAAAAGTGCCGAATACAACGCAATCTGCGCGCGACGTGCAAAAATGAGTACGAAGAGGCAGTAAAACCGGGACTCACCGTGGAAGTCGCCGGTATCGGCGACGACCGTCGTCATCGACTTGAGCTGGTCCAGCGTGTTGCCCGTCATCTTCGCGCGCTTACACTGAGGCTCTGCCATGGTCGCCCGGCGATTTTGTCCCTGATCCAACGGTCAGAGGGCTGAGGGATCGCACGATCACGATTCGCTATTGAGAGTTTATTTTTTTTTTCCGTTGACCGCCTCGTGGGACCTCGAGGTGTCGGCCGGTGGGAAGCGTTCGGGGCGGCGAGGACGCTGGTTGGACGCAACGTGCGTCGCGCGACGATCCGCTCGGGCAACGCGATCTACTGCCGCGACTCTACGGCGCGGCGGACGAGATACCGAGAGCCTCTCTCATACATGAGCGCTGACGCAAAAACACCGTGTTCGTGGACGCACCAACACACCGCGTTGCGTGCTGTGTAATTTTCAAGCCTTGTGTGTATCCGCTGATCGGTGTTTTATAGATGGCGAACTGCCTCTGGTTTCTTGCCCACTCGAAAGCGCTACTTGAGCTTCAGAGGGACCGCCGATGAGATAGTTATTTGTGCGACCGACACGGCATTTACATTTGGCGAACGCTAAAGTTTCGATACAATTTTTTACAATTTTGGTATTTTTATAACATTACATAGTTGGTCATTGATCGCTCAGCGTATATTAAATACATTCTCTTTCTTTATAATAAAGTAAATTTTCGAATAATTTGTTTAAAAAAAATATGTTAAAATTATGAAAAATTAAAAGTTAACTAATATCAACAATATTCATTAGGTATAAGTGAAAGTGAATATAAGTGTAAACGATTGTGTCTAATATAAAAATTTGTTTTATTATAATTCATAAAGTCTTTGTCTTGATTAAGTACACATCATTATTCTTATAAACTTACAAATACAACAGACTTTTTACGTACTCATTCTCCAATCTCAGATTGTTAAGTCTTATAAAAATAGGACAAAATTGTTGCTCTATATACCTAATATTCATTATGAAAAATCACATTTGTATATGAATTTCATAATCTATATATTTATAGCAATGAGATTTTCGATAATAATATTGCAATATCTCATTAAAACTTTAATGGAAATAAACTTTAAGTTCTACTTATTATACAAAAATTATAGTTATTTTATAAAAATAATGTAAAATATATCATTTCAATATCTTATTTTTGAGCAATCTATTAAATTATTTTACAAGGCATTATCTTACGTAACAATAGGAAAGCTTTTTCTTTTATTACTTTATACGTATTTAATTAGTTATTGTGCTAGTTCAATTGGAAAAATCTAAGTTCCACTAATTTCATACTTGCTCAGATACGGAACGTTTTTGATATACTTCGGTAGAAGGATTTTTAGGCTGATGGCTGTACATAAATATTGAACATATGACTAATGATGCTCCAAAAGAAAATTGCAAAGTTAGCTTAAAATCAAATAGGTATATGGATGCCACGCACGAGATAACGATTGCAAGAGAAGTTGCAAAACCTTTTAAAATATTATCTGCGTGTTTCACAACCATAGCAACAATTAATCCACCACATGCTTGCAGCAAAACAAGATATATTACAAACCAGTCGTAACCATAAAAGAATCCTTGATTCCTTATCACTTTGCCATCATTTAAATGACAGGTTAAAAACCCAATTGGTAAAGAGAGAAGACTTAATTGAACATTTCTCATCCAAATAGAAATTTCAGATCCTTTGAGAATCTTTTCAAAGTAGATTCCTGCGAATCCAGATAAAAAACATGCAGACAAGGCTGCTGAAAAACCTAATAGTCGATTCTGTACAATTCCAGAAGGTACAGTTGCTGGCCCTCCTTGAGCTAATTGCACCAGTATGACTCCAGAAAGAAGAATCACTAAAGCACTCCATTGAATATTCCGTAGAGATCTTTTTAATATTACGACCGCAAAGAATGCTGTGGTTAAAATTTTTAGTTGATATGTAACCTACAATTTATAGAACATTAAATTACATTAACATAATTATTTATCATTATAACAAGTTATTATAATATTTTAAGTATAATACAATAATTAAAATTATAGTTGTACCTGATATGTAGCTGCATCTAAATTAGAAGCCGACACATAGAGAAGATTATTTTGAATAACATAAACTAGCGATGGCACACATACTTTTAAAGTATCTTTTGGTTGTTTAATAACTGTTGAATCAAGAGCATTCAGAAATTTAGGAAAACTACCTTCTTCGAGAAAAACAACAAATAAACAAGTTATCAGCTTAACAACCTCTGCCATTAACACCGCTGCAAAAAATACAAATAATCCATATTTATAAGCTATACAGTTAAACAAAGTTATTAAGTAAATTTATTTGAGGAAAAATACCTGTTGATGATAGGAACATATCACCCGATCTGGTTCGAGCATATCGCATGCTAAGACCAACCAAAGCATTTTGTAACGTGAGTGTAACCAAACTAATGTACTTGAGAAACTGAACATTTTCTGTTAAAAAGAATAACAAATATTACTATGTGTTTATTAAATAATACACACTTTTAAATCAATTGTTCACGTATTTAATTTGTAAAAGTTCATTTTTAAATTAAGTTCAATAATGTTGAAAACATTATCGAGTAATTTATATCTACTAAAATGAAAATTCACTATAGAAAGTAATTTCAAAAATTAGGATTCTATTAGCACAAATCTTTCTTTTAAGATATTAGGTACAAATATGTTAAAATAACATCCACATCATTAGAATTTTATAAATGCACTTACGTGGTGACTTTTTCATAGTAAAAGAATAATATAAAAATCAAAAGTCAAAGAAAAATCACTCTTCTTTTCCAAATTTCTTCTCCACATTCGCTGGGGCTCGTACTACTTATGCCATTAACTTTCTTCGACTCTCGGCTTGCAATCAAAGCCAAAGGCAGAGGCTCGTCCAAAAGTAAAAGTAGAGAACGCCGGGCCGCCAAGTCGTCGGTGTCTTCCCCATTACGCGCGCATCGCCGACTTTGACGTCTACGATTTTTCACCTGCTGTGCGCCTTGTGCCACGACACCTCGCGATCTGTTTGCTCAAGTGCAGATATCCAGCGAGGAGGCTGAGGCCAGAGGTGCCATTTGTCATCCCCTTTCAAAGGCTGGCGATGGCTGGCGCATCCACGTGTCACGCCTTTCTCTCTCTTGCGTCAAGAGGAGAGCGCACCGCCATAAATACTGGCCCATTCAGCGCGGAGGTGGAAAAAAAGGAGGCCTAGCGGCCGGTGCGAAGATTGACTTGCGCAATTCACGCGTACATACTTTGTCGAGGTGGCGAAAATCTTGGAGTTGCGCGCGCGTCCTAATGTTTATTTATGACCCCCTTCGAACACTGACAATTACTCGACCTTCGACAGCTTCGGCGGCTCTTGTTTTATCTCGCCGATACCCGTGCAGCTGTATTGCGCTAGTTTTATTTCTAGGGACATTTTGCACTCTTACTTAGTTGATTTTTGCTTTCTGGTATGGTAGCTCTTATTTTGAAAATGAAAGATCTTGAAAGTAATCATTTATTTTTTAAATTGAACTATGTATTTTCAATATAAATAGTAAACATGTTTTTCAAATATTGTATATACACTGATTTCTAATATATTTTTAAACCTCTATAACTTAAAGATATTTTTTCACACTTTCTAAATCACGTTTTTCTCATGGAATGCGTAATTTTTTAAAAAGGCACGTATATTTATTGAAAAAAATATTCGAGACATGTGCCAATTATTCGGGTAAAAAAACTGGTAATCTTTCTAAAATAAACTTTTGTGCATTTGCATCTGAATATGTAGTATTTAGGTGCACATATGGCACGTCGTTAGAATTAGAAGGTAAAGACAAGCAAGTGGGAGGATATCACACAAGGGATCGTTTATTGCTCGGTTTAAATACAGTAGAGGCTTTAGGCTCTGCTATCCTAGTATAACATTGAAATGGAAATAATCCCGGCCTAATAATGTTTCAGAACAAAACTAAACTTTTCTTACAGTTGTGTTTTTATGTTGAAATACATGTCATCCCACCTTGTGTCCATAATTTGATCTGAGTCCCTAAAGGTGAGGTACATAAATATTGCACGCATATGTTATCGCACAATAAAAATTGAAGGATCTTGTATAGAAAGTTTTTATTATTATGCTGAAAATAAGGACAATAGGAGGGTCTTGAAATAAAAATAAATCATGTATTTTTTATATCAATTATTTATTTTCCATACAAATTATAAACATGTTTTTCAAATACTGTACATATACTGAGTTCTATTATATTTTTAAACCTCTAATTTAATGATATATCATTTCATTTATTTCCATTTACTCATTAAATCAACTACTTTGATCCTCGTTTCGTTTCATTTATGATAATTATACAATATACAGGTAAGTTTCTTCGACCTCGTATTTTATTCTTTTTTTTTCTTCACGCAAATTTCCTTTGTCTTTATGAACAAGCTCAATTCTTTGATATGGCAGTTCCAGGATATGGATATCAAACAAGCAATAATGAAGTAAAACTTTAGATCTGCCAGATTCTTTTTCCTTTCAAACGAGTATGGGATCGCAAAAGTCAGCTCATCATCTATGAAAATCATTTCGTTACGAATAATATTATTAAGTTAAAATCGCTCACATTTTTTTTGTATTATTTTCCTTTTCTCTTTTTCTTCTCATTCTTTCGTTCGTAGTAAAAAATAGCAAAGGTATGTAGTTTTCTCAAATGACAGAAACGACCGCTGGAACTTCATTTTCTTTATTACATTTTTTTTAATATAATTTTTTTCGAGATTTCTTTATGCAAGTATATACAAAGTTAATTAACAAATTTGAATGTCCTGTGGATTGTTTTGTGAAATATTTTTTTATACACATTTTGAGCTGCTTTTTCATTTTTAAACTACCGCTGCTGATGTTTGTATCCTTGTCAGTTCTTTCGATTCACGTTTTTTTCGATATCATCAATATAGAAGTGAGAGAGTACTATTTTCTATCTTCACAGAAGACATAGATAAATATATATTTTCATAATCTTTCCTTATAAATGTAATTCACTTATTTTAAAATCGTTACTCTCTAATGTTAATAATATTAGCGTCGGTGCTTGATTCATCGAATTCATGTTCGCTCGTTTTTTTTTTTCATTTTTATATTTTCGTATGTAAAAACACACGTAAGCCAAGTAAAATTTACTTTTTAAGTTCATAAGACATTGCATAATAAGAAAAGTGAAGTTTTTATTTATTAATATTACATATTCTTTTTCTTGAAAAATTTACATAAACTTGACTTTTAGCCAAGAGATGCTAAAAATTTCTGCTCGGATTTTGGCATTAACGGACCTTATTAAGTAACTTTAAAAAAAAAAGAGATCATTTGTTAACGTCGCGGACACTACGCATGCACGGAGTATATAACATTGTGACCGCTTTTCCGTTATTACAAACAAAACGATCGATCGTTAATAAATTCTCGTGAATGTGCAGATGTTGGATTCGTGATCTTTATTATGGCTCTCAAATTTGATCAATCAATAAATTTTTTTATTCAGCACCCCGCATTAAATCAAACTATAAAAGATAAAACAATAACTAAAAATACAGAAGCTGCCAATTTCATTTGCTTTTTCCTTTCTAAGCGATTTAAGTTTTTTTACATTAATGGACGTACAAAACTTCCAATTGCATATATCCAATGATAAATCACTCACAATTTGTATCTCACCTTGAATTAAAAACAAAAAAAACAGATATTTCTGACTATAAGAGAGAGATCAAAATACATTGCCACTTGTTTCATAAACGTTAATTAAAGTAACAGTACAGTAATTAAATTAACATAATCTTAAAGTAAGATGTATTTCCTTCTTGTTTATGTTAGTATTTAATGCTCGGTAGGCAAGTTCTGTCGCGAAAGACGCTGAGTTTTAGATAAAGAAACGCGAAATGATGAGAATTTCTTTGTTTATTATAAAAAAAATCAAGAGCAAGTTGATTTTCCAAACGTGAAAAATCAAAGCGGCGCTCAAAGAAGATGTCTCGACAAGTTTCTCTGAGTTTTCTCTTATTTAAGTACGAAATTCGAATCTTGAACAACGATTTTCTTTAACGCAGTTACAGTCGGTAGTCTATTGAGAGAAGACAAAAGTGCAGCACGGTTGAATATTGTCTCTTGTAAACGTAATAAAAAGTAAAAACAAACTGTACGCTAAGTAAGAAATTCATCGACGTATAAGAACTATAGAAAAAAGGAGCCTTAAGAAGTACAAAGGTGATTATAAGAAATACAAACAAATCTCCCTAAAACTACGCATCGACGCCTAAAAAGTGGGTGGGATCGCACGAAAGTGTAGCATAGGTAAAATCCGTCTAAAAAAAACAATCGAAAACGTGAAAATAGGTAGCTTCGCGACGAAAGCCCTTCTCTTTGAATCGAGATGCACTAAAAGTGGACAAGCATGCTTTTCTCTATTTAATTTATCCGCACAATGCTTATATTCTGTGTGTATAAAGTTTAAATGTCCCTTACAAATCGTTTCTTCTGCGCTGCCACTGATGAATTAAAAAGTACAATAAAGAACAGAAACGTTAAAAATTCAATCGTAATGAAACATTCGCAAATGGCATCTCTTTAGCGTTTTCCTCGGTCTGTTTGTAAACTTAAAAGATCACTTAGATAGCTTTATACACGATCATTTGTAACAATGTGAATCGTAATCATTGCGTTAATATTTAACATATACATATATACTCTTATACGTAATATATGTATACTCGAGTGTCGTGTTTTGTATTTTTTAAAATCTTTTTCCGTGTATTTAAGAATGAAATTATAATACTAAAGTCATGTTCACGACAAGCCGCTCCGAGATATATTGATTTACATTTTTTTCCTCGTTTTTTTTTTTTAAAAAAAAAGTCAATCACAACTGCGTTTGCAAAACGGAAACGCACGTAACTTTTATTGTCGAAGATTTTTTTTCTCTCTCTTGATCGACCGAAGAAACTACAACACCAAAATTCGTGAACCGGCGCCGGCGCGCTCAAGCTCATGTTCCACACGGTCCCTCGCGCGCCGATCGCTTCATTCAAGAAAAACAAATCTCTTTGTGCGACGTCTGTCTGATTACTCTCGGATCCGCGGTTTGCACGCTTTCTTAAGAGAAATACAATCGCAAAAGAGGGGATTTGAGAGGCGCGCGCGAGCTTGACGCGCGACGTGCAGGTGCGCGCTCGGCGCGCTCCCTTAAAAAGCCCACCTTCGCAACTCGAGCTTTTCGTACATGCGCTGAATCGAAACGGTTCGGTTGCGAATGTACGCGCGTGTGCATTTGTATGCGTGTTCGTGTGCGAGTGTCTGTGTGTACGTGACTGTATGTGTGTGTTTGGGTGCGCGGCCGCGAGGTCGGTATGAAAGTGTCGTGATTAGTGTTTGTGATAGGCACTGATGGGGGTGGATGGCTGCACGGCGAGCAGAGCTTATGAAGCAGGCTAGTCCTTGACCAGTCTGTATATGTGATGCTGAGCACCGTGCTCGGACGTTGAGACCTCGAAGACGTACGCTGTGCAGAGTAACGTTTCCTGCGTCTCTCTGTTTGTGACGACCTGGAAAAGGAGACGCACCAATATTAGCCAGTTACAGTCGACTATAGTTTTTGAAAAGAAGGAAAAGCTGAGAAAGAGGCGCTTACCTGCAGGATGGTGAAGTTTTCGAGGACGCTGTTCATCATGTACTTTTCCGGCAGGTGCTTGAGCTTGTGAATGAAGTTGATCATGTACTCGCACATGGGCGAACGGCTGATGCGGTAGACGAACCTTCCGTTCTCGAACCTTGCGTACTCCGTTTCCACTTTCTCGACGACCTGCTTGCCGAACGAACAGACCTTCGTCGAACACGTTATCGTCATGTTCTCGTTGCTCTCGTACCTGTGGAATCGAGAAAGCTCGTTAGCAACTTTGATAGAACTTAAGAAAAAATATACTACAGGAGAACGAGTTTACAAGCAGACTACAAAAGAAAGAACAAAGAGAATGACTTTGAGAATGAGCGTAATTGAACGATACAACATGACATTTGAGCTTTGACAACGTTTACTTACTGGCTCGTTACACCGTAGAAGGCCCCGGCCTCGTCCTGGATGTTGGTATTGAGATCAGCCCAGAACTTGACGAGGAAGAAGGCCGCCTGGGGACCTTTGTCGTACAGCTCCTTCAGGCCGCCCTTCTTCTCCGGGAATTTGTCGTATATCTGCCTGACGTCCACTGCCTCGAGGAGAGGGTCGGTGTAGGTCGCCGAACCTCCTATGTGGACGAACAGGTGCCTGTGATACTGCAACGGAAATTTATTCAGTAATTTATTTCACATTTAACAAATAAAAGTTAACTAGTATTAATAGTAAGAAATATTAGTCATTATTAATTATTTAATAAGAAGAATTTTTATCTCTTCTCAAATTTTTATGAATTTTCTCATGACCACATTATACAATTATTAAAAATTGAAGCATAATTCAGCTTAATAATCCAAAGTTCTTGAAAATTAGAAAAAATGGTTCAAACACTCACGCTGTCTTCTCTTTGCTGTTCCATGAACGCCGAGAACTCGACGAGCCTGAGCTTGTGCGTGGCGATGGCTCGACCCTCCCACGGTGGCGGCGGCTGCGTTTGGACCATCTCCCCGCTGGACACGGCCGTCGCCGGTTTGCCGGTGTACGCCGGCTGCGGGAACGGCTTGACATCCTGCGACGTGCCCGGCTGCAGCCCCGGCTGCCAGAATTGCTGCGGTCAAACGAAAGGCACACATTAGTAACTCTTACATTCATTCGCAAGCCTTCGCTTTTTTTTTCATCAAGCGCAAGCGCTGGGTTAATGGGCGCTCTTTTTTGCGCAGCGGCGATTCGAGAATTGACCTCTCGGCTCCCTTTATTGTTGCTGCTGATTTTTTGATAAAAAAAAGATGAGCGAGAGGTAGGCCAATTCGAGAATCGTGGTGTAACACATAAGTAAAAAACGAACACGAGTTACGCAGGAAGAAAAAAATAACGGGCTAAAAGGGAAGTAGTATTTGTAAGCCACATAAAATGTTTTAGCGCTGCTCTTTCGGTCAAAACGTAGGCTGCTCGCACTTCGCGCTAAATTTCATTAGTACTAAACTTTGCATTCATAAATTAATTCATTATAATGGAGCATTGTTTGAAGTACTGATTTGAATAATTAATAAACTTCATGTATAATTTCGTGACTTCTGCTATTGCACAATATCGAGACAGCATAAACGTTCACTGATCCTCATTAAAATGTATTTTATTACCAACGCTTTCGCTTACACTAATTATTATCTCCTAATCTTAAAATTTATCAGATTTATCAAACAAATAATGTATAATACGAAATTGATAAAATAAATGAAATTTGGATTTAATTAAAAAATTAAACAAAAAAAAACCGTTAACCATATTTAGAATATCCTGCAAGTTTCACTGAATCAAAAGTAAAAATTTGGCAGAAATTACAATCGCTATGTGCACGCGATAGCATACGTTTGTCGAAAAGGCTGCGCTAATATTCAACAATACACAACAAGGACACCCCCAGGGACGTCAGCGGTGAAACGTCATACGATGCACCCATCGCCCGACAAAAACACAAAAAAGGCCGCAAAAACAAAATAAAAAGAAGATACGGCACCAACGAGTATATCGGTGGGAGGTTAGCATTTATTGCGCTTCCCGCCGCTCGAGCCTTCCTTTTTCTCCTCCGTCCCCCTCCGCCCTTCCTTTCGCGGAAATTGAAAGAGACGAGGTGAAAAAGGGCTGCAACGACGAGGAGGAGGTATAACATAGGTATATAGCAGGCAAGAAAAAAGAGGAGAGAGGACCAGCGCGGACGGGGGTGGGAAGGGGGAAGAAAGACAAAGCTGCGCTCCCTGCTCGCGCCAGTTTTAAGCGCTCGGCAGAGTCTTATTTCCGCTGAACGAGAAACTATTGTATGCTAATTGAATTTAGGAGCGCGCACTGTTCGCTTCTGCGGGCGGACGAGGAGTTATTAAAAAAAAAAGAAGGAAAGATCGACGCTCGCGCGTACGCTCGCGGAGTTCGCGAAAATTAAAAGGAAGTTTTTCGCTCCGCCTCCTCTCCTCCTTTTTTCTTCTTTCGATTTTTACAAAAAGCTCGCGCGCGTCTGTACTTTTTAGTTCGTTAATGGAGTAGCCACAACAAAAAACCGCTCCCACTTTTGTTAATAACTGTTATGGCACAATAAAAAGGTACAAGAACGATAGCTGGACAAGAGAAAAAAAAGCACACATACGGATTAGATAAGCTTGGCACAGTTTATATACACAAAAAAAAAGGTGGCGAGAGTAGTCGAGTGTTTCTGCCCGCAGAGTTTGAAGCCTTTGAAAAATCAGGCGCGTAAGCGAGAGGATTGTTTCTAGGGTTAATCGTCGTCGGTTAATCAATTCGCGCGAATGAACAGCCCCACTGCTGCGTTAGTAGAGTGAGCACGATACAGAACAGCTGTACTAGGTAAGCTTGAACCAACAGTGCTTCGCCACATTTCAAAGCCAAGCCTCTCTCACTTTCGCTGCTTTACTCACAAAATGTACGTAAGTTCGACGGAAATTAGTAAATTTAATGTAGATTACATAAAACGGTATTCAATGAATTTCGCATCTCCAAAATTGAGAAAAAAAGACCTATCTCTGATTGGAAAAGGAGCAACCGATAATCATTCAGAATTGATTTTTTAAAATTTAAACTCAATTAAATAACGTAATGTCTATAAAAAGGACTTTTATTAATGTATTACAGCAGTTCGAGCTTTCTACCAGAATTCTTCGCGTAGCATTTTACGCAATCAACGGATTCCCCATGAAGACGAGCCGATTAAGAAAAACGAATCGATCGCATCGCGAGGATTAACAAACGGCGCAGCGAAAGTACCGAGATAGCCAGATACAGAGACAGAGAAAGAGAGAGAAAGCAGAGAGAGAGCGTGACAAAGATAAAGTGAGAGAGAGACGAGCGTGCGCCTCGCTTCCTTCTTGTATTCGGGGACTTACCGCTCCGGGATAGGAGACGGGGGTGGAAGCGTGAAGGGCTAGGGGCCCGACCAGGGCGGGGGGCATCTTGTTGTGTATCGCGCTGCCGGCCGACACTATCTGGGCGCTCGACATACTCGACATTGTCTGGAGCGCCTTCTCCTTCGCCGCGTGGTCCTGGCGACATTCACACAGACACACCACTCTGTAGCTCGTGCTCTACGATTTTCTGCGCGACGCGATCGCTCGTCCATTTCGCCGATGCGAGACTTTCGTACGTTGCGATTAAAGTGTCGATTACTCGAAGGCAAACGGCAAGTAGATTTATTGGAATTTAATTGCTTTTTTTTTTGTTTTTCGGTATTTCGCGTTATTTACCGTAAAAGAGAACGTTTTACTTGTGGGCCGTCTCATTCAGTACTTTTACAATTAGTATGAAATAATTAAGTTATAGCTAACAATTTTAAAGAAACTTATATTTCTATTTGTAGAGTTTTTATATCATAATTAATAATTTGTTTTTCATTAAATCCATTCAGTTACATAATACATTTTTAATTATTTAAAAAAACTCCTCTAATTTTTTTTAAATTTAGCCCACAGTAATAATCTGCTCTCCTCTGCTCGTAGATAACTATCTATTAAAAAGTACTCTTTTGTCGAAATTACTTTATATTAGTGTTAAATCTTTAGAATAGATAGCGAGTGGTGATGTGAAGAAATGCGTCTATGAAGCGAGAGATGAATGAAGGGAGAGATATAAAGGAATTACGATTGTGCTATGATCACGCCTTTCGAGCTAAGACTCATCGCGACTACTTCTATGCCCCAGTCGACGTAAAAGAAGTACAGAGGTCTCTCCTAATACGCCGAAGAATTTCTATAGCTCAAAGAGAGTTCGCGATGGAGCGGATTGAAAGTTTCCTACTGGCACAAAAGTGGCATTAACGCTGTCTTTTTCTCGACGTCGTCCCTTTCGCAAGGATTAGTTAACTCCCCGACCGATTAATGAAGATTCCATATAATTTTCCTTTCTTTCTCTTTTACTTATACCTATCTTTCTGAATTATAAATTGAATTGGTCGAGCGATGTAAATGAGGAATTATATTAAACCAGGATATTTTAGGTTGATCCGCCGTAAAAAACGTTGACGAGTGAAATTCTAATCAGACAAGAATTCAAGTGGATATTTCAGTTTTGCACTTTGACTCACTGGAAATAATACACCCGCGGGTTAGGACTTTTTAGCGAAACACAACGTGCCTATCGCACGAAAGCATTCGTGTGACTGCACCGATTATCACGATCAATGTGTTGATCCCTACTTTAAGGCTAATTATATTTTGGAGCAGTTGACTTATGATACGTGTGCGCGCTGAAAACGAAATTTTCGCAACTGGCGAAGCGGGCTTACTTTATTGGCCTTTTTTTCACGTCCTTCCGTTTTTTGCTAATAAACTTTTGAAATTTCGTTTCGGAGAGACGGCGGCGTCAACGGCGCCGGGAATTGTTTTGAGTTTTAATTGAAAAATGCTTGACTTTTATTAACGTCGAGCGAATTCCGCAACCGAATGAAAATCTACATCAACTCGAAATTAATTCACTTAATTGAGACGCGTCCGCATCGTTATCGTTCAGAATTTCAAATATTTTGAAAGCAAAAAGGGGTTTAAAAATATCATCGAAAATTTACATTATATAATATTGTGGGAAATGCCGAGTATTCGAAATGTTCATTATATGCATGTAACACTGAGATATTAATTAATTTAATGCTGAGAGTGCCGGGCACGATAAATATTTTCATTACGTACTCGCGGTTATAATAATTTTCAAAACGTTTTTGGAGCGAAAAGAATGAAACGAGTCAAAAATAGTCAGAAAAATCCCTCTCCAGTTTAATTAATTTCATTAACATAATTTACGTTTCGGTAGTGCACTCTGAATTTCTATAAATATTGTTTTGCAAGATCAGTTAATTGTAAGTCCATACACAAAACAGTTTTTAGATTTTGTTTAATTGTGAATGCATAATTTTAAAATTAAATTCGAGATCAATTTTAAAACAAATTTTCCATTAATCAATTATGAAAATTTAACTATTTCTCTGCGAAAACCCGTCCAGAAGTGAAAATAGAACGCAATTACAGATCAAACAAACTAACCACTGACAAGGATCTACTTAATCGTACGAAACGAGGACTGCGACGTGTCCTGCGGCGGTCGACCCCTTTCACCGCGCTACCAGCGAGGATTCGAGGGACACGGTAGACAATTTGACGCGCATAGGAGACGAAAATCTGAAATTTGCGCCCCACGTGCGTGAATAACACTGACTTGATACGCGTGAGTCCTTTACCCTCCGCGTGAAAAAGCTGCACACACGTGCAACTTTTTGTGCAAGCCAATATTTCCTGTCAGAACAACTTAAAAACTAACACGCGAATTTGTTTTCGATTAAAATTTGTAAACGATGCAATATCTCGCATTTCAAAACAATGAAAAATCAACAAACAAATTGCAGCTAAACAATTAATCGTCGAAAAACCTCCGGTCAGTCAGTTTCACGCGACAAGCAAACTTTCGACAACCGCCTGATTGAAAAACCCGCGCGGCCCGCTGTAAATTTCGCGTGTTTCGACGTCCCGCCACCGCGGCATACACCGCCCCCTTATTATCCGGGCGCGCGCGCGCGCGATCCTCGCTCCCCTTCATTTCTTTCATTCGGCGCCGCGGCCCCGAATTGCCGGGCTGCACCGCGCCGCGGGGGCTTTGATTTATTAACCGCGAGCGCCGCTCGGCGCGCCGATTGTTTGCGAATTGCCCGATAATAATTCAGATGTTGATTAAACGCGCGCGACGCCGCGCCGGGCCGCGCCAGTTCATTTTTACGCCTGATTTACGCTTCGCGCGCGGAAAACCTACGATCATTAGCCCGGATTTCCCCCGTCCAATTTAACCAGTGCGAGTGACGTGCCCTGTGTGCGCACGGATCCCCGTAAGCTGATTTTATTTATTCGTTCTTTTTTTTTGTTAGCTATCGAATTTTATTTGCACTCGTCCTTGCGCTTTTTTTGCTCGATTTAAAAGTCTCTTGTTTCCCTTTATTTTTTCAAGCGGATAAACTGCTGGTATTGATATACTATCTTTTTTATTTGCTGAAGTAATCTGAATTTTTTTTCAATAAACGCCGTCATAGAGTTGGTAGTTTAACGATGAAATGACACGCACATCGAAATTGTCAGCGAGAAAGGGCACAAACAACTATATAAAAATCGACCATCGAAAAGAGTTGTGCAAGGATGTAACGCATGTGCCACAAAAAGGGTGAAATATTGAAAAAAAAAACTAAATAAAATAATGAAACAACCGTAGGATATGCAAAGAAAGATGTAATAAATGCAGTTGAAAAGTAAAAGAAGGATGAAAACAGGGGTAGGTGTTACCAGCGTACGGCGTCGAACGCGTCCGCGTGTGATAAAGCGCAAAAGCTCGGGACGGGGACTTACCACTTTAAGCTTCGCCTGGATCTCCCGGAGTTTTCTTCTCGCGAGAACCTGTATGTGTGAAGAGACCTGCTTTCGCGTTCTCGTCTTGCCGGTCCTCAGCTTGATATATCGGGCGATGAGCTCGTTGCGGCCTGCAAGAAAAATTGCTCGCTCAGAAAGTTGTTGCTTACATTTATCATAGGGCATTTTTTTAAGCAGGAAAAGGACAAGCTCTGATGGGATGATGTTCATGTAGATACTACCGGTGTAATTTTTTTCCCGAAGGATAGGTTAATATTCTGATTTATTTTCATATTATGCTGTAAATTTTATTTAGTTTGCAATTTACTCACACTTTTTTTCATTAATTCGCAATATTTCGTAGTGCATTAAAAATAGAAACTTCATATTTCGTTTCAATTTCAATTCGCATACGCAATTTTTCGTCCACTAATTGGATGGGCGTTTTAATCAAACTGTTTCAAAAAAGTTGCGAATATCTGATGTAACGTAAAAAAATTTATTCCTCTTGGCAAAAGTTCAAAGTAAATATTGATATTTTTACTTTTGTACAGAATTTACAGATACGTTATTTCCACAAATTCGTTTTTTAAAGCGATTTGTCAAGTCTGGATATATTTCTCTCTAAAAATAATATTTCTCGAACTCGTAGTAGTCTGTTGTTCGAACTACGTGTTGCCAAAAGTCAAGATGACAATCTAATGCTTCGAGGAAACTAAAAATTTCAAAAGTCGTAAATTTTTCCGTCTAAATGGACGAGCTTGTCAAAAATTTTCCGAAAAGTAAGCGTTTCGACGGCGTCCAATTCAACGGCACTTTAATCCAGAATAAAACTCTCGAAGTTTTTTTTGGACTTTCAAGTGGCTTTTTCGAATTTTCAAGAGCTCACTCGCCAAACTTCAAGTGTTTTATAAAACTGAATGGAAATTCGCCGAATTTCTCTCATTGATAAAATTACCTCCGAGCTTAAAATTACAAATTAACCGTGACTCAAATCATCTTCCGCGAAAAAAAAGGCAATCCATTAAGAGTCTCGGTACGCACAGCACACCGCTGGATTAAGTAAACGAGGCTAGTTCTATTTCCAAATTGCGGTGCTATTTTCGCGTCGAATGATATTCCACTTTTGCTCGGAGGGAAAACAAACTCGGCCCCGCAGGAACGTCGGCCGCTGCGAGGAGCGAGCTTCCTTCAGTAGTTCGCCCGGACTTTTTTTCCGCTTCGTTGCGCAACGGCGAGTAATCGACGGCCGTTGCGTCACGCGCGATACACACGTGTTTGTTCGCGCGAAAGACGAGACCCATGTGATATTGAGCAGACCCGAGCCTCCAAACAAGCGGCTGTGATTTCTTCTTCCGCGTCCAGTTCGAATTAGCTCGACTCGACTTTCGATCTTTTTCTACACGTGCGCCGTTGTAGTCGATTGATTCTTTTTTCGCGGGCTAAAATTAGATTTAAATTCACGCCTCACTGTTCGAGTAATTTTTCACTTGACTGGATTCGAATGTGAGCTTATTACTCATAAGTTGAATGATTTTTTTTTACTTCGTACATTTAGAAGCTGGAGACGATAATTTTCTATTTTTATCTTAAGTTTGATAATTACTATAATGATAATAATCCACTTTCGCATTGTAAAGCTTGCGTAATTTCCTTTGAAAGTGTTCTGACAATTAGAGCGCACACGTACGGTTTAAAAAAAAAACTTTCAAAACCATTGTGGATATTAAATTAAACAAGCGCAATTAAGATCTCGCAATAGCGCCGGCCGAGCAACTCAATAAAGACAACATCTCCGGCGAAGCTCGCAGAAATATGATAATGGCCCGAACGCGGCGAGCGGCGGCGATCGTTCGATTTTTTCCGCGGCGGCGGCGAAAGAGAAAAAGAAGGTTAAAAGAAGCGAGAGTAGGCAGGCGCGATTTCCAACTTTTACGGCCGGCCGGGCGCTGAATCACGAAAACTTCCATTCCGCAAGAATTGCGTGCGCTCGAAGTTCGCTCCTCCAGTCATCGAAGCCTCGGCGTACAGAGGTAATTGCCCGTGGCGGCGCGCGCGCGACGGACAGTGCAGAGTTGCGCGCGCGCGAAACTTTGCGCAAACTCCTTGAAAAGCGGGGGGGAAAAGGGGGCAGATCGGGGAAAATGAGCGGAGAATAGGGGCCGGCATTGTTTCGCGCATTATTTTAATCGGGCCGATGCGCGCCGGATGGGCCGGATAAGAGTCGGGGAGAGGGGGGGTGTACTTTTAAAACTCGCCCGGAAGGCACGCCGGGGTTATATGTAAGAAAACGCGGTATGCGCGAGCCGCGTCGATAATAAATGCGAGTTACCTTTTAACCTATAAAGGCGCGCGAGAGCCGAAGTTTACGGAGATAATTATCGTGGCTCGCTTTTTAAGATCCCCTCGGCGTCGTTAATTAGTCGCGGCGAAGTTTCCTTCTTTTTTAAAAGCTCGGGCCGTTAAAAAATTCAAAGCGAACCGCGAGTTTTACGCATCTTTCGATAGGGCAAAAAAATGCACTCTCACGGAGCGACTGGAATTTCCACGAGGCCGATACGCGACTAGTCGAGAGAATGAGAAAATGAGGGAGAGAGACGCGAGAGAGGGAAGGGGGGGAGGGGAACTAGCCCGCGCAATTTTCGCGTCGCGGGAAAACAAGTCGCGCAATTTAAGCGTTGCTCGGCCCGGAAAATTTAATATTCCCGAGAGCGAGGGAGCCGAGGGTTTTCGCGCTCGGCGCGTTCTTCGCCTCTTTGAAGACCTTCCTCAGGATCCCCTCCCCCCCATCCCTGCCTCCGCGCCCCTTACCGCCGGCCTAGCTCTCGGCACTTATCAGCCTTCATCCGGCGATTCCTTTAATGAATTTTCCGGGGTGAAAGGGACGCGCTATACGACTTCGATACTTTATTGAACTTTGGTAATGATCGAAACCCCTTGGAGGTGGCGCTTGCTCGCTATTTCTGTGCGCAGGGGTGGGTCTTTTTCCAAAGGTCCGGAATTAATCGCGACCTTTCAAGACGACGGGACCCATGCTGAGGCAGTAATTAAGAGTGCGAAATACATCGTAAATTTTTTTTTTTTAAATGGGTATATTTCTGTTTTATAGTTATTTTTCCAAAATGTTTTTATTCTTATACAAACGATGATTTTCAGTAATTAATTGATTTAACTGATTGGCGATAAGTAAATCTATTGAAAGCACCGAGGTAATAATTTTAATAGATTTTAATTTTTACTCGCAAGCTGTGATAATAAACTTTCTACGCTCGTTTTTTTCAATTAACGAATTTTTTTTATCAGAAGTAATTACAGCACTTAAAACTCTCGAGTACTTCCGTACGCGTTGATAACAACTTACGAAGTAGTTATCGACCGCTTGAAAACTTTACTTTATTAGTCTTGTCAAAAAAAAAATGAGAAAATAAGAGAGGCACGTTAAAAAACTTTAATCTCATTTTCACGAAAATTCATACATCCATTTCGTGCTATTGTTTTAATTATTCGGCATAAAAATGGAGATAATGGGAAAATGGAATAACGCGAATATTACCGTTTTAGCAGACACGAAAAAAAAGGAACGCTCGAACGAGGCAAAAGTTTAAACGGCTGTTCTGACTCACAATGTACACTCAGCTGACCCTAGAATTAATTAGACACTTGACTCGTTCGCTAATGAGTGAATACTTCAAGTGTGTGGCTAAATGCATCAACACTGTACTCACGATTTGCCATAAAATGCCCACAGTTGATTCTTTTACCAAGGAAATTTTGTTTTACGTTTTTCTCCTTGTAAAAAAAGTGTGTTCTTATTTTTTAACATTTACATCGTAACGAAAAATCATTTTCTTTTTAAAAAATTTAAAATGCACGCGTAAAATCAAACAAAAACTTGCGCGACACACTGAAAATTGTTAAGTCGCAAAAATCAGTACCAACGCGAAATTCCCGTGAATGAAATCGCCGATCCCCAGGAAGAATGATAAGAGAAGCTCGCGCTCGCTAACTGGCAATAAAGAGGCGCGGCGGCATCATCCCCCGCGCGTAAAAGTGGGATTCAAGATTACAGCGGCATTTGCATTCAATTCGCGAATCCGGGGCCTCGCTCGCAATCCGGTGTACTAAGTAGTGGGAGCCTCCGCGGCGCGCGCGCACCGGCAGTGGGGGAGCGGTGCGAGCGAGAGGAGAAGACGCGCATCGGGAGGAAAATATCCGAGATTCCGGGCGAACCGCGCGATGACTCAATTTCGCGAAGACCGTTAAATGGCCCCGGCATGAAGCGCGCGTTCCTTCCTCTGTTTTTGAAGGCCGGGCATTCTTCGGCCGAGGCGGAAGCCCTCGTTTATGTCTTGCCGTGTATACCTCCCCTCTCCGCGCCCGCTCACCTACGCGCGCGCGCCACGCAGGAGAGACGAGCTTTTTGAGCGGCGAGCAGTCGACTTTGCCCGGGGCGAGCCCCGCGTCGGGGCTTCATTTTGCCGGCGAGCGCGCCGTAGTACACCACCCCCGGCTCTCTGATATCTTTCGGCTTTCTTCGCCTTTTGATTAGCGCGCTCGGTACTCGCGATTGAGCGGGCGCCGCGCTGCGGATTCCGCTTGCTACGGGGCAAGAGTGTCTCAGCACGGTTAAAGGTTTTAGTGTCTTGCGTTATTCGATAAGAAATTACGTTTTCAGCTGAACGTGTTTTCAACTGCTTCTGCATCTGGCAGGTTTAAAATTCATAATTATTAATTATTAATCTTTTAAAAAATTAATTACTATTAATAGTACCATTAACTCAAAAATTACGCAGAAACTGTTAGAAAAGCAGACACAAGTTTGTCGCTAGCCACAAGCAAGGCAGACAACATTTTTTTTACGATAGGTTCGATCGAAGATGCATTTCACGGGGCAGACTGGCGTCCCGTCTCTCACTCGATCGATCGATCGCCGTCCCATTACCCTTTCGGCCGGCGCGCGAAGAGTGGCTCAACCGGACGCGTACGCGCGGCCGCACAAGCACACTCACACCCACACGCACACGTAGCCGCACACTTACACACGTGGAGTAGGGGACGATCATCATCGCGATCGGCTTGCACAAGAAGCTCGCGTGCGCGAGTGACCGCGGGGCGACGGGCAATCAACGTAAATCACTTGGCCGATGCTCAATTTAACAAGAAGGGCCATTATGATCGTGCGCCCGGACTCGAGTATAACGAGAGAGAGGAGAGAGAGATGAGAGGGAGGGGGGGAGAAAAGGGGGACTTGCTTTCCTGCGAAGCGCACGTGCGCTCGCATTGTCAAGGAGGGGGATGATCATCTTCCTCGCTCTCTCTCTTTCTATCTCGAGTCCGGCGTAAATGACCGATTATCTTTCTCTTTATTGGATTCACGAGTGAAGCTGTTAAATGTCATTCGAATTATTGCCGCGCGGGGGAGGGGGCGAAAGAGGACGAGACGCGACGCACGTCGAGGCTTCTCGTTTTTCCTTCGAGGGCTCTCACGGCCCTTTTGTTCGCGCTCTTATCGCTTACCTCGACGGTGGTTTGTTTTGCACTGGGATAGCGGGATGCGGAGATCAGCGAGCTACGTAATTACTTTGACATAATTTTCGTTTAATTTAATTTCGGTGTGACTGGAAATTTCGTGTAAGGTACTTAGTACGTTTAATACCCTAAAAAATATAACGATATTTTTCATTAAAGAATGAAAGGAGTTATTACTATTATTATTGTTATTAGAGAATTCAATGATTTTGATTGTAAGATTATCGTGATGAAGTATAAATGATACAATTATCATTCTTTTATCTATAACTTTTTAATAGATTTATGAGAAATGTGTGTGACTAGGCAAGAATATTAAATTATACCTATAACCTTTATTACAAACGTCCAATTAATGAATGGATCGCGTAGACGACTCTCAAGCCGGAGTCTCGCAATAAATCCCACTGTGAATTTATACTCTCAATTAATTCCCCACCATCCTGCACGATAAATAATCCACGAATCCCGATCTCCCCTATTATCCGGAAAGCGACAGTCACACCGGCAACGCCTTCGCGGCAACGACGCCGTCGGCGAGCCCGACTGAAAATCGATCAATCACCCCCGGGAAATCCTTTCCCCGTGCGCGCGGCCGAACCGCACCGATCGATCGCCCATCGACGCCGCTAATGAAATCTTAGTCACGCGCGAAATTCAAAACTGTCGCCGGCATTTCTTTTCTTCCGAGTGCACCGCGTCCGGGGGAGAAGGGGTTAAACAAAAAATTTGAAAAACAAATGCGCGCTCCTTTGTCGAGCTGCGCGCGTGGGCCGCGAGGCTCGTGCGCTTTAAAGGCTCGCCCGGCGGGCCGGGACAATGAGGCGAGCGGGTGACTGTACAATGGCCGCCGGGGGGATACGCGCCATCTGGCCCCGCCGGGCTGCGCCCCGAGGTGCGGGCCGACTTTGCAATGGTGATGACGATACGTCATTTCGCGCCGCGTTGCGAAACGCGCGCCGACCTAAGCTGCCGAGAAAAGACGGCAAGGGTTCGCCGAGCGCTCCGTTTGTTCGCTCGCGTGCGAGGGGAAAGCTCTTTTTCATGCCGGATCGCTGAATGGCCGGGAGTTTCGGGGAGAATTTTCACGAGCGCTCCCTGCTAATGTGATTTTTGTTTTAAATTTTATTTGAAACGCGTTAATTTACATTTAAATAATTATACGAATGTTTAACTGATTGATTCATTATGAATATATTTATGTCATATTTAATTATATAATATATTTAATTATTTATGTCATGTATAATATATTTAACCGTATTTACGTAATAAGGTTAAATATGGAAACTCGTGTATTTGTGAAACAAAAATTATACAATAATTAATTGGAAATTGAATAAAAAACAAATATATCTTTTTGAATTTTACATGCATTTAAAATTACATATTTCGCGTAATTTCAATCGCTTGTTGGAACACTGTATAAAACATTGGTTTTATGAAAAACGCATCGATTGAGGGTAGCCTGTTTTAAAACGCAAGAAATTTCTCAAAAGATTTCGGAAAAGCGCTAGACCTGGACTCGGATCCCGCCGTCAAATTGCGCCGGACGCGAGGAGGACATTGTTTCGAGTGTGCTCGGCGTGCGCAAACGTCCCGGCACTCGGGCTGGCGAGACCCCGGCGGCGGCTGATCGATGCACCGCGCAAACAACGGACACCAAGCGGCCGCGCGCAGCCTCGCCTCGAGAGGCAGAAGTGCGTTTAAGCTCGTTTGGCCGATCGGCGATCCGCAATCGTCAGAAGTGCCTCCCTGCCCTACGCCCCCCTCAGCCCCGGATTTCGGACGGCCCGTACGAGGATGCGCATCTCCAGCGAGCAAGATCCGCCCCGGCTGCGCCTTGACCAAGCGCACTTTCGGCTTTGATGAGCGAATCAAAGCGGCTTATGGCCCAGTAGATTAGTTTTGAAGCTCTTTTTAATGGAGTGTTTGCATCTTAAGAGATGGTGATAATTGTCAACGGGATTGGATTGTTTCACTTGAACTTAACAACATTCAAAAGTCAATTTTAACTATATCATGAAAAACGGTATCCATATAATAGATAAATACCTTTTATGGATATGAGAAAAGGATTAAATGTCATTTTATCATCGTTGCTCATTTTACTATTTCGAGATAAATTTAACTGCAGGTAGAACTTAAAAATAAAATTAATTCTTGGCTTTGAAAAAATATACCGCATCCTACAAACAAATAGTTTAACTATGGTATACACGTTTCTCTCAACCGAGAGGTCCGAGCATGAACCATATAAAGGCAAAAATTGTGAAAAAATCTACAATAGCATCAATAACTCGGCGAATGGAAGACAAAAGTCTTTGTGTCTCCACACAAGGAGGGTGAAAAAAAAGGGAAGCGGGTGGAATGAGGGTGACGGTGCCTCGACACGCTGACCCCTCCGCGCTCGCTCCGTCCGTTTTCGAAGAGACCCCCCTTTTTCCTCCCGTGGGCTCTTATCGCTTCCCGCTGGTGCTCGCTACGTCCTTCCATCCATCTTCCTTTCTTTCCATTTTCTTCGAGGCGACTCATCCGCTCTCTCTTTCCGCCTCGCGCGTTCACCTACACGCGAGCGTGTTTGCCGCACACCCACACCCACACACGCGCGCTCGCAGAGACAGAAGCCGGGCGCTTATACGTGGCGCGTCCCGACGGCGACGGGGCTACGCGCGGGGCCGAGCGCCGGAGCGAGAGGGAGCGCGCGATTCTGATCCCTCTAACCCTCGGCGTAGTCGCAACCCTGTCTCCTCTCTCTCCGGCGCGCGCTGTCTCTCTCGCTCGGGCTCCGCTCGGCTCTGTTCACTAATTGCACATTCTTCGCATAGTTTCGCCACCCCACCCGCTCCCTCGCCCCCCGGAGAGAAAGGACGGCTACGCTGCGCCGTTCAACCCCCGTCCACCCACATCCTCCTCGCCACTCCCCCCTCCCGCCACCCCCCGGCTGCCTCACCCCTGGCCTGTGCCGGCGCACAACCCGACTCGCCTCACCTCCCCTCCTCCAGTCAACTTGTGCCCCCTGGCCCCCGCGCGCGGCGTGTCTCGCTCGTTCTACTTTGCCGCCTTCTTCGCTCGGGTCAGGCGAGCCTCGCTCGAGGGGCGCCCGATTATATTTGGCGGGACGAGGCAAGGAGCGTCACGCTGTCGACGCTGTGACGCTGTGCTTTTTTGCCCTATCCACCCAGCCGGGGCGTGTTTTTATTTTGCAGCCCGAGCGAGCTTGGCTCGGTGTGCGCAAGTGTGATTATCACGGCTTTTCGCAGTTCATGCGAACTTAGTGTTTTTGTACTCTACCCTTTTTTTATGAATTTTAGTAAAAAGCTGAGGATAATCCACGAAAAAAGACTCATTTTTAATATTTCGTTAAAAGATTTTATATAGATAAAACATTTTTTCATTTACCGAATTAAAAGAGGGTGCAATTTTCCGTAAGGATTTGGCAAATGCTTTAAATTCATACTGCGTTGTAAAAGAGTATTAATAATAGCAACTCATTCTCTTGCAGATTATAACGCTATCCCATTTTTTTCCTAGGGGAGAAAAGGGCCTAGATGACGCGCTTGTAAATTGCGGCCGATAAACGTCGGATGTAAGGCGTGTGGGGAGACCGGGGGAAGGTTCGAATGACGCGGGAAGAAATATGGTGATGCGTTTAATATCGTAGGTGAGCGAAGATGTAATTGATTTTTTCCCGCGCCGGGACGCGCTCGAGGCTACATTTTTCGACAATAAAACTTAAATTATTAAATGAATTATTTACGACGCTTCACAGTTAAAATAAATCCGCCGGCGTTTACCGCAGCGAAATTTAATTAAACCTTCGGTTTTAATCCCCCTCCGACGCTTTTATAATTAATAACTTCGAACGATTAAAACACTTTGACTTCTTATAAAAAGCGATTTACATTAAAGTCCTGGAAAGTAATTACCAAAGGTATTAATAAAAAAAAGTAAAAAAATCAGGATTACAACGTAGAAAGGGGTATAAAAATTCTAATTAATAGGTATAAGCTCGAGATAAAAAAAATAAATGCTATCGGAGTGAAGAAGCTCAAGACCGAGTCGATGAACGCGCGGGAGCTAAGACGTAGTTCTGGAGCTACGGGAAAAAGGGAAGTCGGGCAGAGGACCGTCGGTGTCGAGCGAGGACGACGACGGAGGCGAGAGCGAGCCAGAGAGAGAGAGAGAGAGAAAGGCAGATATTGCGGGGCGGGTGGGCAGAGTCGGTCTGCCATCTTGGCCGGGCCATTACGCGCGGAGTTTAATTAAACTCGGAGAGATGTCAAAGGACTCGGCCACGCTGGCAAGACGGACAATGCGGACGCAGATTATTACATCGTCCTCGTTCTGTCCCCGGATGTCTCCGGGGCAACCTCCGAGCCCGCTCCGCGTGCGTGGCCGCGTGTTTACGCCCGACGAGCCTCCATGGAAATCGCGACCTACCCCTTTCGCTATGGCCGTTCGAGGCTTCGCCGAGTTCCGTTTTCCAGGATTTCGGCTATCAAGACGAGCTTTCGCGTCCAAAATTCACCGGGATAATGGGGAGTATTATTTTTTTATGACGCATGATACCTATTCATTACATAGTTAATATTTAAAGATACTGCGATTTAATTAATTTAAATTCTTTAAAATGGAATTTGATATATAACGTTTATTAATGATTTTTAATATTTTTAATTGCGTTCAAGACTTTTAATTAACTTTATGAAATTTAGATATTTTGCAGAACAAAAACATTCGTTATACCTAGCGCTACTCAAACGTAAATTTTTAATTAATTAATTTTGGAAAACGTTTAATTTTGTAAAATTTCGTGCTTGCCGTTAAACCGGTAATTTCATTGCGTGCAAATATTAACATTACGGTGTATTCCGCGAGATTAAAATTTAACGGAAATAAACAAAAAGTATGCGTTGAGTCCTGCGAAAACCAGTCGCTCAAAAAATAAGCTTTTTACGCGACGCTACCCGGGCGTCCAGCCCATTCTCCTTCCTTCCTCATTTAGTGTCCCGTAACTTCCTTCCCTCCCTTTTTTGCCCTCCCCCTCCCTCCCGTGAAACTTTCACATGATGAAAAGCACATTCTGGCGGATTTTCTCGTTTTATCTTTATTGCGCGCGAGCTTAATTTTTTTTCGCCGCTCCTTCCTCCACCCTTCCCACCCCCTGTTTTTTCTCGCGAACACTTTGCCGAGAGCGAGCTCGCGCTTTGTCGCTTGCAATTTTTATAAACTTCGTCGCTTTTAGCGACGCGACGTTTACGCATTCTCGGCTGCTGGCCTTCTCTCTTTATTCCCTCGCGCGCCCTATCTCCCCACCCTCTTATATCACTTTCGCCGGCTTTATTTTCTAGCCGCGCGTCTTTGACGTTCGCTTTCTGGCTACGTGTTCGCATTTAACCTAAATTCCTAGGGACGAGTAGCGCACCCCGCTGCTTACAACTATGAAAAATACTTGGCCAAGCGAATATCAAGACTGTTTCACACTTACACATTTGCATGCGAACATCATTCTACTTTTATTGAAATTATAATGCTGTTTTTTTATAAAAAATTGCATTTTCATTTTAACAATTCCGGCAATAATTTATTACACTTTTTTAATAGGTTTCTGAGTAAGACATAAAAATTAATAATATTCATTCTATTTGCGATATAGTACAATAATTAACAATTACATTTATTTCATCCAACTGATTTTTTAATTAATTTTTCTACACGGTAAAAATGTGTATCAAATATAGGAATTAAATTAATGATCTTTAAATCTGAAATCAAAATTTACATACATTTTCTTGTATTTTCCTAGGTAAACATTAAAGGATGATACATAACACGAAAATTAATAGGTAACCTCCAGCAGCGGTACTACCGTAAAACTAATTACGAAAATTATGAAGAGAGTCTCGCGCGTTTATTACATCTCCGTGATTTTCCACATTCCCCGCAATCTCACCTTGCGCGATCTCCCGCGTCGCTCTGCCGCCCTCGCCCTTCGCCCCCTAGATATTTATTATACATTCGTCTTCAGCGCGGAATAATGAATTCGCCTCTCTCGCCGCTGCCTTTGCGCTTCCTCGCAA
Source organism: Eurytoma adleriae (assembly GCA_900480045.1). Classification (NCBI taxonomy): domain Eukaryota; kingdom Metazoa; phylum Arthropoda; class Insecta; order Hymenoptera; family Eurytomidae; genus Eurytoma; species Eurytoma adleriae. Next base: position 119,700 of record UXGC01000373.1, read on the forward strand.
AAAGGAAAAACCTAATGAAAGTAATTCCCGAGTCCGGTGAGCAAGGGGGGCGAGGTTCCTTCGCCGCGAACTTTCGAGGAGCGCGATTTTCAGAAGGGAAAACCGGAGGGACCGCGTAGCCGCGAGCTAGCGCAGTCAGGTATTTTAATTAGCGCAACACAACGGCCCGCGCGAGGCCAAGGCGTTGTTTCATATTTACGCGGGCCCGGCGCTCTTACGACGTAATGAATATTAATTCACGGCGCGATGCCGCGAGCACCCCTCCCTCTTCCCGACGAATTCCCCGCTACTTTCGCTCGCTTCTTTTTCGAGGGCGGATCGCGCGCGGCGCGCGCCAGCGCATTACGCGGGGGGCTTCATTCCGCCGGCTGTTTTTCCGGGCGAGCGCTCGAGCTCCGTCCCGGGCAGCGCGAATTTTAATACCGAGAGCGAGCTGCAGCTGCGGCCGCGGGACCGACGCTCACCGGCTTTGTTTTTCCAAACGAAGATTTCGCTAATTCGCGCGTGTCTTCGTAGCGAGCTTCGAAGCGCGCCGGGTCGTTGTTTCCGCTGCGCGATCCCCGTTGCCCCGGAATATTGCGCGGCCGGCGTAATTAGCCGAGTGTAAGCTGACGTTCGAAATACTTGGGTTGGAGCGGGTTTTAATTAATTATTTATTTTTTGTTATTGTTTTCTTCTGAGAGTATTATTAGTATACGATATCTCCTGCTTTTGAAAAGTTTTTCAGTTAACGATTTTGATATTATTTATTATGGAGTCCTCGTAAGAAGTATCCATATTTGGAGCATTAGTGGTGATGCTTTTTAATTTTTGTTTTTCATTTTATTTTTCCGGTTTCGTAATTTCAGATAAGTTTTTACTAAATCATCAAAATTATTAGTTTTTATATTACAGGCTATAATACTTCACGTGTGCAGTTTATCGTATTAGCTAATAAAAGATGTGTTTGTACAACACAAAACTAACATTTCCATGCATTACTTATCTCGAATAGTGGAGAATGTAAACAAACTTCATTGTTCACTATTAACGAATCCATCCGCAATTAACCGGCATCGTAAACAGTAAAGCGAATTCGTCCGTGTGCGGAAAAAAGCTCCCCCTAAAAACTAGGAACGAGCGGCGCGCGGAGCATCTCGAGCTGGTTCGAGGCGACAAACAGGAAGACGCGCTCCCGGGGCGCGATAAAACAGTTCGCCGAGCGGCGTAAAATCAGCGCCGCGGGAATTTCGCGCTCGCGACGCGCGCGGGCGAAAAATAGCAGGCGCTCGCGCGCCAGCGCAAATAATAGAAACTTTTAGTGGGCGATAAAAATCTATTTTGCCCCCTGCCTCGCAACAAGTAGCCGCGGGTCGCGCGGCCTCGGCCGGGCATTACGGGGCTCCCTCGGTCGCGCGCGGGGCGCGGCGGCGGCGGCGATTTATGTCGCAAAAATCGCGGAAAAGCCCGGGCGAAGCTCCACGGCCGTTCGGCCGCGTAACTATGCGACTTACTCGAAGGATCGTTCAAGGTTTACGCGGCCGCGCGCAATCCCGTTTATCGTCCTCGTAAATCCGCGAATATACACTCTCCGCGCGGCCGCTTTAATCTCTTTTCGTTTTACGAGGCGCGTTTTACGACGGGCTACGATGCGGGGGCCCGCTTTTCGGAGCGCCCCGGCGACCCGCAAAAATGCCCGCCGAAGGAGGCCGACGGGTGCTTCGCCGGACGTTTTCGGGAAATTGCCACCGCGCGCGTCGCAAGTTTTTCGCGTTCGTTCCAAGCTCTCTTTTTGCTGATGCGCCACTCAGGTAAGTTCGGTTGATGGTTGTTTCTTTACGACCTTTTCTTTCGATCTGAGTTAATTTTATTTGAAATCATTTTAATTTAGGTATTGAAAAAAAAATAATTGAAATTAACTAAATTTAATATTTCAAGTTACTAAATATAATAAATCCATTTTTTAAATCAGAATCTTCAGAAACAAAGTCTCAACAAAAGAAAAACTTGCACCATTGAAACTTTACAGCCGAAACTTCGCGCTATCCGTACTCTTCAATGCCGATCGCATACATAAAAACGAAGACACTGGAAAAAGAGAGAGGAGAGCCGAGCATGAAAGACGTCTCAAAGGGAGGGGTCCGGGGGTGTCCGCACGTCGCCGTCGCGCTCGGGCGCGCGGACAAAAGTTGCGATCCATCGCGTGCGCGCATATAGAGAGGAGGTGTTGTGCGCTCGGACGCGAGCGGGGGCGGCCACGGAGAAACGCTCGGACACGTTTCCGGCGGCGTGAAAAGCCATTTTACAGCGGGGCGCGCCGCGGGACGCCGTCGCGGAAGGAAGGAAGGATCGAACGCCGGAGGTGGAGGTGGACATAATATATATCGCCGGGGCGCGTCGAGTCGTGGAAAGGCGACGAGGACGTTTGCCCGCTCGAAAGGCGTCGGGGGCTCACCGTATACGCTTGGCGGCATCCCCGGCCGGCCGGGGGCGAGGGGCAGGAGGCGGAGACGCCGGAGACGCGCGACGACACCGCTCGCCTTCCGCCGGTCAATAACTGGACACTACCTACTGACGCCCGACTCCCTCTTCCTCCTTCGCGCCTTTTGCCGCGCGAGCTTCTGCCTTTTCTGTTCTCAAGATTTTAATATTTATTAACGTTCTTATTTTTCTATTAATGGACTTTCGATTTTGTAATCTTTTGAATTAAATTGTAAAATTTCGTGCTCCTCTGAATACCAACAATCATAATTTAAAAGAGTGAAAAAATTCAATCACTTCGTATGAATAAACATTCTTTTTAAGTTCGACTTGCTCAGTTTTCACGATAGAATCGAGCGTTTTTTCACCTTTTCACACAAAGAAAATTTTCGAAATTCATTTATGCACATCAAGTTTTATCACTAGATGGAAACTTCAATCTCTCTGCAGCAACTTTGCAATATGCACATACATCTTTGTTAAGTGTTTTCTGACTCTTTCTCTGTGCACTTGATGTAACCAAGTCACACAACGCACCTTTAAAGGAAATTTACAAAAAAAGCACAAACTGCATAAGTTTTTTTACATCATTGAATATCTGGTCGCAATATTAGATAAAAAAGAGAGGGGCATTAAATTGCCGAGTAAAAGTCAATGCCGCGATACAGGACGCAGTCGTGCCCGAAAATGCGGCGAATTCACACCCTCGATCACGACCCCCCGTGTCGCGATCTCAGCGCTATTCCTCGGCTCCTTTGTCGCGCAGTCGCCGGTATCACCCCCCGCCCCGACGATGTCCGACGGGGGTGAAGCAGCCCGGCTATATGGGAAAAGTCGAAGCGGCGTCGTATATCTCGCGCCCCACGGCCAGCGGGAGAAGGTAGCGAAGCGCGTGGCCGAGCTCCCATTATCCGCCGGACATGCAAATATTGAATTTCCCTCGGCAACGTCCGCTTGGCCGCGCGAATTTTACTCGAGGTCGGCGTAAACACCGAGGGTCGGGGCCGCGAAAAATCGGGATGTTTGTCGAGCCGCGCTTGTTTGCGATTCCGCCGGCGGGAGCGAAGGAGCCCCGGCGCGTCTGACACAAGACGAATGACGGAGGCGTGAAATGCTCCGTTTTTCACGCTGTTGGCTAATTGGGCATCGCCCGTGATGAAATCGGCCGTTTAAGTGAAAACTGATGGACCGAAAAAATTAAATTACAGCTTTGAGGATTTAAAGAGGTAATTATTAACTGTCTCATAAATTAATGATTATAAAAAAAAATAAACAGATACTGTGAATGAAGTCATCAGCCGTATGTCAGGCGAGTCTTTAAGCGGCTGTTGTAGATCTTGGGTTGCTAACGGTTTCTAAGTATGAAACTAAAGGGTTAAGTAGCCATTATTTACCGAATCCATAAAAAAAGTCACAGCTGTGCATGTTCAAACACTCACTATATAACCAATAGTTCTCCAGCGGATAAGTGTTTAAAGAGCGACATCGAAAAAAATGTTAATTGTACCGGTAGAAAGGTATCATTACGACGCCTTTTTTTCCTATGAAACGAAACGCAAAGAAACTCTCACTTGGAGTGGCCGGATGTGTATCTACTATTGAATTTCTCAAGTCTATAATTTGCTGCACGCGGCATCGGCGGTTAAGTGCTCCTTTTTTTTCAAAAATTTCAAAAACTGTTTACCGCGCCTCGAGCGTTTGCAATATTTTTCGCGAACAGATATTTCGTTGCTCTAGCGATGCGAAATTTTGGCCTTCGCGCTAGTAACGCCGAATATACCGTCTTTTCGCTTGCACATGACTCATCGTTTTAATTTTAATGGGGACTAGTCGAATATTTACGCCTACGCGCGTAAACGAAACTGCTCGTTTAATTTACACAGTCATCGAAAATACAAACGCGTTAAAAAAAAAGTTAGCGGATAAATAAAAAATTATCTCGCGAAGGTTCGGAACAAAAGTAAACATAAATTCGAGCGAATCGAAATGAACCTTTGGAAATTTCGCACGTCGCGCCCGGGCGTCGATCGGGCGAGTGGAAATGAAAAGGCGCCCGCGCGAGGGAAAAAGGGAGCCGCGGCGGCGAAGGAGAGTCACGTCGGCGAGCTCCGAAGGAGAGAGAGGATGCCGCGCGTCGACGAGATGTACGAAGGTAAATTGCCTCGAGATATTTAATCCCGGGGGCGAGAGAAAAGGGGCCGATCGTTTATTGGCTCGGCGGCGTCGGCGTCGACGGGGCCAACGAAGCGAGGGCCAACGCGCCGGCTCCCGATGAAATAAGTTTCGCCGCGGCCCGGGGGATCAATGGCCGATCGCGTTAAACCATCTTCGCGCCTCGTTATCCATTGTTTCGATGGAGGAACGAGAGGAGGGTGGAGGGGGAGGGGGAAGGAGGAGCCATTGTAATCGACGTTATTGCTTTCACTCGAAAGTCTTAACCGCCGGATTGCATCCCCCGAGAGGGGATGCCTCGCCTCTCCTTGCCCTGCTTTTTCCTTTTTAATTGTGAGACCTTGCATCGCGGAGTGAAGGATCGAAACGCGTAGCGCAGTGTTCTTGAGCGGCAGATCGCGGAATTCTTGAGGGAGTTTGTATTTTAATTACTCGCTGGTAAATATAATATAACGGTGAAGTAACCCAAACCCCTTTTTCGGTATTGTTTTGATATATTACAGTACTAGATAACATTGTAAATTGATAACTCCTTTTCTGAAAGAAAAATAATGAGGAGTTCTTGTTATTTGTTAAGTTTCAAATTTTAGATTTTTTTGAGAAAGGAAAAATTGAACTTGAATTATCAAACTAAGATAACTTCTAAATCCAATAAATATATTTTAATAAAATTTTTTAAAGTCGTGAGTCTTCTACTCTATAAATTAATGACTCCTGGATTAAAAACTTAATAAAGTGTGAAGAATTCATTAAAAATGTATAATAACTATTTCAATAACAAAAGCGCATGCATCGCTGCGTCTAATTTTAAAATTCCAGGAAGCTTAACATCAAAACAGGAATAAGTCGGCAAAAAATCGAGCAGCAAGGCAAAAAGAATTCGTCGCAGTGGGAGTCCGAGTAGAGGTCTCGCCGCGCGCGAGCGTCGCAACGCGCCGCGAGCCGAGAAAGTATATCGGCATCCGCGGATATAAAATTCTTTTGTCAAGTCGAACTGAATAAGAACGAGATATAACGCGGGCAGAGGCAATGAAATCATCTCTCCCCCGCGCTGGAACGGGGGAGGTTTATAGGCGCGGCCGGTCCGACGGGGGGGTCGTCGGTGTACAGTATAGAGGCGACCGAGGAGCGAGGCCGGCTATATTGCTTCCGAGTCGCACCGTGCGGTTATGGCGTTGGTGCGGTAGTCGTCGACGCGGCGTCGTCGTCGTCGTCGCCGCCGATGGTGAATGGGCGACAGGGCGTGTAGTGGTGGCGGCGACGGCTGCCGACGCCGCCGCCGCCGCCGCCTCGCTGCCCGGCTAGTGTCCGTAGCAGGCAATATCGTCGCGCGGTCACGTAGACTGACCTCAGCTCGGGAGCAATAACGACCCCGGCCGCCGCCGCCACCGCGCCGCGACGCCCGAACGTTTCCGCTGGCCGCGTCGACGAGTGAGTGAGAGAGAGAGCGTCGAGACATACCCCGTGGTGAGAGAATCTATGCGAAGTCGCTGGGGGAGATTATGATTATCGCTGGTGATTCCGGGATAATTTTCCACTTGTAATTGGGCTTTTATCTATCAAATTTTATTACGTTTGCTCTTCACGGAGCTTTTAAGCACTTATTCCTTTTTTTCTATGAGTCTATTAGGATGGTAAAATGGAAATTATTTTATTTTAACGTAACGAACTAATGTTAATTTAAGTTTTATACGATGTTGAAGTACACCATTTTTTTACTGATTTAATTAATTTTTTTTATAAACTTAAAAAATATTGATATTCTATATTTTACGTTGCGTGTACGCGATGATAATGATAAGACAATTTTCGCTTTATTAGATAAAAATTAATTAAGCCGGAGGATAATAACGAAATGCAATAAAGTTAAAATCTATTAGATAAAGGCGCTTATCCCATACAAATACTTCTCAAATACGGGCATCGCTTAGACATAACCATAAAAGATAGGTGTTACTTATACTTTCGCTGGAAAAATGCCGGGGCATCGCCTGCTGGGGAAAAGCGAAAAGAGACGACTCACCCGGCTATAAATTCGAAAAAAGCGGGCTCACGGCATCCCAACTATTTCATCGATAATTCTTTTTCGCGTAATAATAAAAGAGCAAAGGAGACGAAGGGGACGGGTGGGGGCGGGAGCGTGGCGAGGAGGGAGCGGTGGATAAAAAAAGGGAAAAGCGGAACAGACCGGAACGAGGCCGAGGTGCGCGCGCGGGGTGTAGGCAACGGTGGAGGTACTTACCGTACATCTTTCCCTCGTCGGAGAGGATGATTTTGCGACGACCGCATGGCGGATATATGGTGAGTGCTTCCTGGAAGCTTTGCTCGATATCCGGCGACCACACGCCCTCGGCGTCCGCCGCCGATAGGTCCTTTTCGTCCTGCCGAGTTAGAGAGAGATGCTGAGTTATTACGCGCGGCTCATTAATTATTAATGCGGGGGTATGAGAGGCCGCGTTATATTGAGTATTAGTTATCGATATACAAGCCCCCCTCTCCCACCCCTTAATCCCTGCACCGACGCGGATATTCAAAGAGATAATGTAGGTAAAGGGCTGATTAAAAGTCGGGCGCTGGCTAACTTTTGCGATAAAAAAGGAGGAGCGTTTAAGTCGACGGAACTTTGGCGCCTCTAATGCAATTAAAACTTGTGAATGAAAATTTATTTAAAAAATTGCGTTGGAATTCATTTTAGAGAGTTTCACTTTAATTGCTTTGTAATAAGTTTAATTAAACATTTCGTACTCGCTATAAACAATAAGTTTTAAACTAAAATTCAACGCGGTATTAATTTGCAGTACATTATAAATTAATTATGACTTTTTATTCAAAGTTCGCACGAAACAAAATAATTAACTAAATGAAGGAGAAGTTTAACATTAAAAAATTTAATTTAAGAATAGTTCGCTGAAAGAGTCGAATTATTCAGGTATCCGTTTTCGAAATAAATTATAATTATAACTTGATTTTCGTGGACTAATTTGTGCTACTAAATGAATAATGACAGAAAATCAATGATAATGAAAAGTAAATTTTAAAGAATCGATTGATTTATCTTTCTAGTGTAACTACAGGAAATATAGTGTTTTAAAATTTGAAAACGCGATTACACCATATATTTTTCAAAATTTACATAAAACCGGTATGTTTAAGGAAAGTGATGAAAACTTACATCGCTGATGTCGCCAACGTCGAGGTTTTTGGTATCCGAGCCGGTGCCGTTGGCGTCGGGCGGCGGCCCGGAACTTGCGGGGGTCCACGGTGAGGAAATGGTGTCGGCTGCAGCCACCGCACTGCCTGCAACAAAAGAGAAAAGAAAAAAATTTAATACAAATTACAGATTGTACTTTTTCGATTCTTATGTATTTAGTTTCTGATAAAGTGCAACGCTTATAATATTATAAAAAATTCATTTCGTTGCATAGTCGCGAATAAGTAATCATTACTCCACATTACAAAACGGTGTATGTTTCATTCAGCTTATACAAGTAAGCTCTAAACAAAAATCACCCCAGAAAGTTCAAAACTGCGATAATCAACCCCACGGTAGGAATCCCTCGATTTGACGAGATCACTCGGTATAGGCTCAAAGTACTGGCAACTAGTGCAGTGCGGGACGACGCACGTGCACGCCGCCCCGAAGCCGAGTTTACGCCGAGGTCGCTCGCTCGCGAGAGATGCGAGAGAAGGATGCGGGGCGGTGAGGTAGGTCGTGAAATTTCGTGGAATCCTAAGACTTCCGGAGGATTGTCGACGCAGGCACGCCAGCCTGTGGAAGTCGCGGAACGCGGCGGATCCTCTCGCTCTCCTTATCTCTCTCTCTCCTTCGCCGGCTCTCCGCCCCTCAGGAGGGAGAGAGAGATTCAATGCAGTCACGATCGCGCGACGACGTCATTTTCGCGAATTTCGCGAATTGCCCCGGTGGGACACTCGGCTCTTTTGCCCGGATTTTATGTCGGCATTGCTTTCTCTCATCTCTCTCGTCTTTGTCGAGTGGCGCCTCGCGCCAGGGTGAAACGCATTTTTCGAGGTGGGGTAGGTTATTAATACGGTGCTCGGAGTAACCCAGTCGAGCTCGCGGCTCGACTCCTTCGAGGGCGAAACTTGTTGACTCGAGTGTTTGTCGGTGGTACGTTCCCCGAATTCTTTTCGCCGGTTGACTCGATTGAACGACCGACTTGAGGAACTTGTCCTGGCACAGCCACTTTTCTCGACTAAAATGAAGTAACACTTATCCAGAAACTAATTTTATACAAATAATGAAAACGCAAACAAAATTTTACAAAAAATATACTATGCTGCTCCTTCCAACGCTTCCGATCAATCGAGTCCAACTTGCATACGATTTCACCCTTTTTTCGAACAATTGTCTAACCAGTCAGAAACAATCGGCAGCCTTAAACGTAAATCCCCAAAGTTGAGGCAAGTCACAGTGGAGTGACATTCATCGACCTCGGCAAATTGAGCAACATCCCCCACGGCGCGCGCGGGGAAACAAGCGGAGCGCGCGTCGGAAAGAAAGAGGAGCGCGCGGAGGGCCGAGGATGGGCGCGCATTGGACGCGGGGCCGCGCAACAAGTGGCCTCCCCGCTGATATCGCGTATCAGCGCCGGGGGTGGGGGCAGCCGTGGGCGGTGGCTCCGCCCCCGCGCGAGGGTGGAGTGCGGGCCTCGGGCGCCCCCACCCGGCGGCGCGGCGCGCCAACCCCCTCCTGCCGCACTCGGCAGCGGCGCGTGGCACAAAGCGCTCCTGCTACCCTGTTACGCATACCTGCGCGGGGCTTTACGACGCGCGCTCCCGCCCGCCGCGCACGCGGCCTTTTTCACCTTTCCGACGCCGGGGCTCGGGATTTTTTAGGCCTCGCCGCGAATTAGCGCCCCGCGCTGTAAATGCACGAATTCGTTGGATTCTATTCCCGTTTGCGAGCATTTCGAGCTTTCAGGCGGTCAGCTCAATTCGCTTTATAATTTTTTTGATTTCATAAGTTTGCCCGTGTAATTACGAAGCGTAAATAGAATTACAAGAGCGAGAGACAATACTCGCCTCATGAGAAAGACGACCCGCAGGAAATACGCAATTTACATTGGGGCTCGGTCGAACGAGGCGAAGTGTCGTCCGAGCGAAGTTTCGCCGACGCAGCCCCGGTGAATTCGGAGCTGGCCGGCAAACTGAGCAAAACCGCAAGCTCCGCGACGCGATCGCAGGTATAACGAGTAAAGCGAGAGCCGGCTCTCCGGAAAGAGGGGCGCCCCGCGCGCGTATATCGCCCCTCGTCGGCTTAATAGAGACGCGCGCGTGGACAGGAGCCCCGCACACGGGCGCAACGGCTCGACCGCTGGACGAGCGACGTCATCGGCGCAGGAAGCATAGATCATGGCGCATGACGCATGGCTGCATTCGTACGCGCGTCTGGAGGGGGTTGGAAATGTGCGGATGAAGGATATGGAACGCTCGGCCGAGCGGCGATAGTCGACGGCCGGGGGGAGGAGAGGGTGGGCGGGGGCGTTTCGGAATGTCAAGCAAGAGCGTGCATACCCCGCTGAGGGAGCGAGAGGGAAGCGGCGAGGAGTCGAGCGTATATACCGCGCCTCGCCGAGTGGACAGCCAAGGCGGGGAGTTTTTCAGGCGGGAGCGCGCGGGGCAAGAGGGCGAGGAAGAGCTGAAATTCTCCGAGAGATATTTCCGTCTTTCACGCTGGAGTAAATAGAAGTTATACGTCGATTTTTTCGGAATGTCCCGACGCGCTCGCTGGAGAATGGAAATGCAGGGGGGAAGCGCGATGTATTGCGACGTCGTAAAAGATACGACGAATCAAGCTGATAATGGGTTAATTCCTAGATCGCCAATTTGCTCGATTTATTATGTAAATAATTCGCATTTTATCGACGCTCGATTGTCCGGCTCGAGCGAAATAAATTCGCCTCGCGTCATAAGAATTTTCTATATTAAACTTTCAGCAAGAAATTACTATCCTTTTTGTCGACACAAGTCGCTGTATACTATTGAGTTCTGAAAAATTCTTATAAGTCGCGATAGAAATTTCGCACAATGGAAGCTTCATGACAAATATTAAAATACCGTAAAAGCTCCATGCGGAAGTTCGCGAGGCTTTAAAACAGAAGGTCAAATATCGAGGCATACTAAGCGTATATCTCTCGGGGCGGACAAATCTGTAACTGTCGAAATAAACAATCGAATTTCGCTCGGGCTAGCCCGTAGAATTTAAGGGCCGGAAAAGCGAGGCGGAGGGAAGAGGGGGGCATCGTAGGTACATCATAAAGCGAATCCGGGACGGGGTATTACGCGCTCGCCCGGGCACCGGCGAACGTGCTTTTCTGCCGCGACGCCCATTGTGTATCCGCAGGGCCTCTCCGCCAGCTGTAAATTTGCCGCATAACGATTTTGGCGGGGGCCGAATTGCGTCGCTCTTCCTGCCCGCCGCCGCTCTGTATATACCCGCCCACCGGCCGCCGCGCGCGTCCCCGGGCCGACGATTCCCGGCTGATACTACTGCGCCGAGGGCGCCCCGGGACAGCCACCACCGCGGCAGCCGGATATTTCGGGCGAAGCGATAGCCGGAATCTGCTTTGTGGCCGCAACGGCGGAAAGAGTGACGTACGCTCGACGGGTTGGCGCGATGCGCCTTTTTGCTGTCGTTTTTTCAACTTTTTCGAATCATCCAATTATTTCATTGGATTTTTAATTATTCAACCACTAATTCTTCTCTGCAATTGTCAAAGAATAAAGTCAGTAGATATTTTGCATTTGAATAAGTTCAGAGTGAAGAAGCTACTAAATATTGAAACTAAATACTTTTCGTCACAATTCAAAACTTTATAAAACTTTATTCAGATGGAAATAAATAAACAGTAGATTTTTCATTTTGTACAGATAGATTTAGCTATAAAATGTCAAGTTTATTTTACTTTTACAAGACCTGCAGCAGAAACTGCATTAAAGAAATGTAGAATTTATTTATAAATATAAGTAAAATTTGCTGTTTATGCTTTTCTGTTCATTCAGCGGTTTATTTTTTAAAAATAAGATCAAGTTTACTTGAGTTCAATCATTTTACGAGTTTTTACAATTTAACCGCAGATTCGGTAGTATAAAAATATTTTAATATCGCATTTTATTAGTGGTCAGTCTTAGTGCGGAATAAAGTAAAACCTATAAATTTTGAGAGCACAAACGGTTGTTACATAAGGAAAGCTCGTATAACCTCGAGCTTTTTTTCGGCCTCTCTCTCTCCTTTTCATAAAGACACCGGGACTCGCCGTGGCGCGCACGCTACACGTAGCGCCGAAAAATAGAGCACGGAAGTGAGAGAAAAGTAAATAGAACAGATAAATTAGAAAGAGAGAAGGGGGTGGAAGGGAGCTCGGACGGAAGAGACTCTACGGCGCGGAGGGAGAGAGGGACGAGAGAGAGGAATAAGCGAGGGTGAGAGAGGAAGCGTAGGAGCATTCATAGTGGGGTGGCGCGAGCGGACGAGGACGGGGCTTCGCTGGAATGCGTCCCGTTTAATATCGCGGAACATTATATATCGTCCCTCTTGTCCCTTCCTTGCCGCCGCCGTCGCCGCCGCCCGCCACGGATACACGCTCGCCACGGCGTGTAAGCGAATATTTGCGTGCGCCGCTCGACCGAGCCCGAGACGCCTCGTATACGGATTTTAAAGAGTTTGCAGGAAATTTCGATCGAGTCTGCGGCGAAAAGGGAAGAGACGCTCCTGCGGCCCGGGCGGGTTAAGTTTTCTCGAGAGTCGTTCAGCTGGAGAGCTGACGTTGTGAAGTAGCGCGATGTAACGAGTTGCGCGAGGCCGAGGTTTCTTCGGAAAGTTCCCTTTTTTTTGAGAATCCGAGCGTCGGAGCCACAAGTGATTGCGTATACTTTTCCGCGTTCGAAAATGTTTTCGCTTCGTTAAAGAGCGAACAAGCGCGAAGAGATAAAGTTTTTAACGCATTACTAATTGCGCTGGTAAAGGAAGCGAGCGTTTAATCCGCGCGAATAAAAAACGTATAGCGAACTTTTGTGCGGGGCACGGCAAAGCGCGGTATTAATGAATCTTTAATTTGAAAATCTATTTACAGAAAGTCATCGTAAAGCGAGCGCTAAAAATTACATTCGAATAATTCATTAAAAGCTCCGTTTTCCTCCGCCCCTCGGGTAGGAAAAAAGTCGCGGATTCTCCCATTAAAAGCGCGCTTGTAGCACTTCCGAGGTCGCGGCAAAAAAGGCTGACTTATTAAAAGACATAAAGTCGCCGTTAAAACCGACCAAACGTACAAAATAAAACTTTAATTACGCGTCATCCTCCTTCTGCCTCCGGCAAACGTGGGGAAAAAAAGGCGCCTGAAAAGCCCGCTCTTCGCTCGATTAAACTAAAAAAGGCAGTTCTATCTCCCGCGCGCGCGCCGCCGCTTAGGCAACAAAAAAAGCCGGGGAAATAAAATCATCGCGCTCGACTCGGGGAAAAAAAAAGAGGCGCCGGGTCTCCGGTCGCTAATGAATTTCTCGCGCTTGCGCGCGCGCAGGTGGAATAAAGGCCGCGAAGTGGTTTATGCAACGTTGACGGAGGGGGTAGGCAAAAGAAAAGCGCGCGAGTAGTGCGAAGCTCGTAAAGCGCGAGGATGAATGCGCGCGCGGGAACAAACGGGGCGGGTAGGGTTAATTTCGCCGTCGCCTTTTCTCTCGCCCGGGGCCCGGATCGCGAAATCAGCCGACTCATCGCGCGCGCCACTCGAAGGCGCACGCGACTCGAAAGACGTCGCTCGCGCTCCAAATGGCTGGCTTAGAATTCGCGGGGCGCAATTAGCGCATCCCCGCCTCGGCGGCTCCGTCGAACCGAGCGCGGCGCGTGCACCGCCACTCGAAAGCGCGCTCGCGCGGAAAAAGAAGCCACTGTTCCGTTCGCCGTCTCTTCTCCGCCGCTGACTTTTAATTGCCGCGGCCCGGATTAACGAGGACTGCATTATGCGCCGATGCCTGGTATCTAATGTAATTAAAGCTGGGGTTCCCGCTTTTTTTGTCGAGCGTCCGTTTGTTTACCGACCCCGCGGCTTTTTTGCGCCCATTTGCGGCCCCCTCGTTTTGCCGTCGGCACACCCATTCGTGCCGCGAGCGCGCGAGCTCGTACGTGCGTTTTCGCGGGCGAGCGAGTCGCTGAAACGTTGTTTCGCTTTTCTTTGTGCTCTTCCGCAGCTCGTTCACGGAGTATGAATTGACTTCGGTAATTACTTGGAAAATTACGTCTTCAATGGGTTATTTCATTAGGAGGAAGTGTGCACTTCGTTATTTTCATACTGTCAAAGTTTAAGAATAGCAAGTCCTATTGAGTCTGTTGGTTTAAAAAAGTTTTCAATTTTTTGAATGAGAAAAGATTTAATAAAGTATTTTGATAACGTTAGCAAAAATATAGCATTAAATTACCGTAAACAGAATAGAAGACTGGATAGAAAGTAAATTGTTTAAAAAAATAATAATTTTGTTAAAATAAAAATATTTCCAAAAATCATATTTAAATAAAAGATGTGCAAAAAATGTGGAACGCTTCACGATTTTGCGTGTCATCCTTGCGCAGGGGCCATGCTAATCTTC